>WBNQ01033008.1:0-24722 GCA_013401375.1 Spizella passerina | reverse complement strand
GCCCCACTTCGGGGCTCTCTCTCGGGGACCCCATCTTGGACCTACTATAAACCAAGTTAACCCCAGTGGAGAGTCCGACTCCTTTCGTCCGGTGGTTTGGCGGCTAGTGCATCCCAGTCCCTTCAGTCCGCACAGCCTGAGGCCGTAGACGCCGAGGGGTGCGGGCTGAGTTGTTGCAGCGGAGCGTGGGCCTTTCTCCTGCTAGCCGGACGTTAACATCGGGGCCGCGTACGCTCCGCCGCAACATGTGATTTTCTGAGAGCTTTCTGTATCCAGCCAGGAGATGTGAAGAAGGAATAAGTTTGGTCTAAAGAAGGATTTCCAGTTTCTTTGCTTAATTACGTGAGACTTACCCCTGCTCTCTTGGAATACCTAAAACAAACCACCTTGAGAGAGCAGTTAACCACAGCAATTGCAGCGCTTGTTTGCCTGACCTAGAAAACAGGGAAACAAGAGCACTCTTTTACTGCTGTTCCTGACCAAAACAAAAACAATCCTCCCCAGTCCCAAATGCAAGACTTAGACGATTTGATCACCCTCAGATTAAAGATGCACATTTTTTAGACAAAATAGTGGAAAATTTTCTTGTGTTGAGTAGCCAAAGAACACTGTATTTTTTCTCAAATATTTGTAAATGTGTGCGTGGAGCAAAAGGCATCACAAGGATCCATGGGTGCTGCTGAGGAGTCAAGAAGCTCAGTCCAGGGCTGAAGTGACTTTCAGGAGACCATGCCTGTCTTCCTGAGACACTGAGCCCTGAACAGAAGAGCAGTGTCTGTCTTTCTCTAGGTGTTTTACCTCAAGGGGAGAAAGGTATGACTGCTCCCAAACCTTGAATTCTTAGGGCTTGTGGGTTTTGCTTTTTCTGCCTTGTTGGAAGGTTTCCAGATCTGCAGATGTTTGTTAGTTCATTTATAGTTTAATTTCATTTTCACTGGTAAAGGTGACTTAGAAAACACTCTGCTGCAAATGACAACTTTATGAATAGATAACATTTTGCAAACCACACGTGTTGGTTTACCTGACCTTTTTTTAAATATATTTTTTTTTCTCAGAAATAGCAGCTTTGGATGCAGAATCCAACTGTGGATCAAGTCAGCAGAGGCCTTAAAAGGTAAAAAGATGCTTTCCATATTATGTTTATGGGAAAAATTTTTTAGACATTGTCTAAAGGTTGATAATTTCTAGCTTTTCTCCCTCAGCTTCTACTCATTCAATATCCAACCATTAGGAAAACTAGAATTTTTCAACTATTTATGTTTCTTGATTCTAGAGACTATGTGACTCGCTAAGCTTTATCGTTTTGTTACTCAGTGGTCTTTTTTTTTTTTCATTTTTAATAACAAGCTTCTTTTTTGGAAGGGGGTGAGGTGTGGTGGGGGGAGTAAGGAGGAGACTCATTACAATTTTTGATAATAATATACCAAGTTGTGTTGCCTAAGTGTTAGCTGGAGTGAAACTAGTTGCCAAATGTACTTGTATGCAAATGTCCTTGGCACCAGGCTCAACACCACCTTTCACAAACTTGTACCGCCATCATGATGCTATTTGTACAAAGTGCCTAAACTCAAGAGTAGAATACAAAAGAAACTGCTAAGGCAGCTGTTGATGACAAAAACTAATTTAATTTCTTAACTATAACACAGCTTCCTACTCCATTTGCTTTTACACTCAACTCCTGGGGTCACTCCTGTGCAGGCATTTTCTGTTGTGCCAAGACAAACAACACATAAACCACATGGAGGATACAGCAATTATCTCTTATTAATATATACAGTAACGAGCTGGGACCATCATTTTTGGGTGGAGATTTTATGTTTACTGTTCTGGTGTTTTCTCTCAAGGGCTGAACATCTTCCAGTCAGATGTGGAAGAGTAACACTCCATGGCATCTTGAGATGGAATGACCCACAATTTTGCTGAGCTGCTATTACTGCGCCCTGATGAGGGTCTTCAGGGTGAGAGAGAGAGAGACGGAATCTTGGTTCATGATCAGAAGGCTGGATTTATTGATATATGATATATAATACGTTATTACTATACTAATAAGAATAAAGAGAGAAGTTGTAGAGGCTTGCTAAGCTAAGAATAGAATCTAAAAACAAGAGAGTTCTCTGTCACTGTGTTCCAGAGAGCTTGCCCTGTGATTGGCCCTTAATTGTACACATGGAACATGAACCAATCACAGGTGCATCCTATTGCATTCCACAGCAGCTGATAATCATTGTTTACATTCTCTTTCTGGGGCCTCAGCTTCCCAGAAGAGGAAAAATCCCAAAGAATGGATTTCTGTGAAAAAATGTCTGCGACAAGCTGCATTTGTTTTTTTCTCACAGGTTTTTTATTTTGTCACAATGCTGTCACAGTCTTATTTGAAAGCTCCTAGTAAAGTTTCAGCTTCTCCCTTTTCTTTCTGTGTTCTTTCTTTATTTATACTTTTTCTCTTCCAGGACTTGGTAACTTCAATTAAACTCTTGCTAAACTCCTGCATTCTGACTGACGTGAGAGTACAGCTATGGTTTCATCTTTAATTTTTTTTCATTAAAACCTGTCCAAGTCACATATTTCCGTCTTCCGCTACATATTTAGGAAAAATTCATTTGAAGTACTACTTATACTCATTATGTACATACAAATTATGTTTGAAACTAAGCAGAAACTTCTGATTTCTGAAATTTTAATTGACAGCTATGAGAGCAACAGGGTTTTGCTTACATTTTTTCATTGCAACTGAGAATTCAGTCAAAATTTAGCAATAATAGGCTGTATAGAGCTAGGAAATTGCTTCATCTTTTTGTCATCAGAATGAATTAATTTCTTCTTTCAAAGCTATCTGGATTCAAACATAATNAGTTTTTACATAGGCCCTAGAACTCTCAGCTCAATTTAAAGAAGGAATGGCTAATTTCAATGCTGTCTTCTCAGGCCGTAAATTTCACAGATTATGAGTGTGAATAGCTGGAAGCAATGTTCTCATTCTCTTTAAATTTAAATTCCACTGCTGTTCTTTTCATGGTGACATTCTTGCACTTCTGAATGGGAGAAAAAGCAATAGTGGCTGTTGCAGGAAAATTCTCTAATGCCTCACAAAGGAAACATAACTATTTCTCTTGTTCTTCGGATAACTAATTTGGGGTCTTTAAACCTTCTTTTGCATGGTGTTCTCATCTATTTATGATTTTATGAGTGTCTTTGTGGTTGCCTTCCTTAAAATATTAATTTCTCCTGATGATAGTATAAAAGCTTTTCAAAACAGAGCACCGTCCATTTGACTGCTGGTTATCTATTGGCTGTCCATTGAATGTACTGTTCAAAGCTCTCAAAACAGAACCATGGTATGCAGCACCTTGCTGAGTAGTGAGTGGAAGGCTTATTTTCCCTGCATACTTTGCACAAGGAAGCAGCAGAAAAATCATCTGTTAATTTGAGCAACTTTTTGGAACCATTTTGTTTTTCAGTCTCTACATTCTGAATGCTATATAAGACCATGGCAAAAATAAAAAATCTCTTACCTTTAAAAGGGGATGGCTTCAGCTTTGTCCATTATGCTCATATTCTTCCTCAGTCTGAGAGTCTTATCAGTGATAGTGCTAAAGGGAGCAGCTCGGCAGCATGAGTTGTTTAGCGGGATGTTCATAAAGAGGGAAACATTCTTTAAGTTTTTGTTAAGGAGAAAAGAATGTGATTCATTAAAAATTTCTCCCAAACTGCTCTTTGCTGTGTTGATCACACATGTACAAAACAGAAGTCATGAAGAGCTGATCCCACTGTCACATCTGTGCCAGCCCTGAGGTCTCACGTCACTTAACTCTGTCTCCCAGCTCACGTCAACATTTGTGTCACCTCTGTCTACAGCATGATCTCCAAATTGGAAGTGTTTAATTATTCCAAGTTGTTAAAACATGCTGGTTTGACTCCTCAGGAAGCCTGAACCAAAAGTATGACAATGTGACCAGATCAAAACCTGTTTGTATTTGTTCTGTATCCCACAACATCTAACAGACTTTGTGGTAAAGTTTTCATATTCTTGCTAAGTTATTCTGGACTTCATGATAAGAAATGAATGTTATATTTCAGGTTTTACATAGTCAGAAATGTCTGTGGTTTGGTGCATTGTCTTCACTTCACTTGCTATTTCATGCCTTTTTTCATTCAGACCACACACATTAATAAATACTTTTCTAGTTTAGCAGTTTACTATGCTTGAGTTTCTCAGCTTGTTTTTTGTCTTCTTCCTGTAGAAAGATGAATCTTTGTGACTCCCTGGCTCCCTCCTAGGAGCTGTTTCCAACTAATATCTTCCCTAGTTGTCTTTTCCTTGACATGTTTTGGAAAGGGACTTCATTTTTAAGACTACTGTCATTTCCTCTTGTGTTCCTCAGTGGATTATTTCTCTTTCTTTTTCCCTCTCCCCTGAATATGGCTGTTTGAAATATTTCTTTCATGACAGTTCTTTACCCAAGCTTTTTTCAAAATATGAAAGTATTCCTTATAAATATTTCTCAAATTACTATTCAAAATGTACAAAATGTGCTATGTCTCCCTTTTGATAATTTACTGATTGCTTTTTCCTCATTTTATTTCCTTCTAGGGAGAACTTGTGTTGTTTAAGTTTGAAAGCATGTATTTCCTGACCAGCTGCCATTGTTTCACACAGGCCTTGGGAAGACTTGCTAATTGTCTGCGCAAATAAAGAAGCCTTGGTCCACATGGAATCAGATCTCTGATAGCTGGCTTTTGAACTATCATGTGGACTACCACCAGGTGTGGGCTTGCAGAAAAATGTATCAGGGATATAGCTCAGGGTAAAGTTTGTATCTGCTATTTAGGCATCAATCTTTATCCCTGGTGACTGTTTCATACCACAACTGTAGAAATGCGTGTCCTATTTCATTTGTGTACTTATTTTTCTATTCTGCTGGGTATATTTTGTAGTTTCAATAGTAGGGAATGCTAGTCTTGCTTTTTCTCTCTCTGTAGTTTTATAAAATACAAACACCTAATTTCTCTCTCTTGTAAATATGAATGGTAGATCTGTGGCAAGTCAGCTAATAGTGTCAAAAATGAACAGCTTTGGTTCATGAATTGAAATGGAAAACTTGTAAAACTGCTTGTAATAGACTCTTCTGGTCTCCATCCCCTTGCCAGACCTCTGAAAATTCCTCAGATAATCATCTGATATTTTCAATTATTTGAGGAAAAAGAAGAAAAAAAAATCCTTGGGGATTCAGTGTCCCTTTCTCAAGCAATGCAAAGCAGAGTTATGGGATGCCATAACAAACCTATTTGTATAAAGGTCCTTAATAGCCACCAGTAACACATTTAATGATCTGAAACAGTCATTGTTAGTGATGGTTCTTGTAAGTCTTACGGGATCATTTCTGCTGTTCACATTTAAGTGTTAGATGAAGCTGCCAGACCAGATGGGATTCTGAAGACAGCACAGAACAGACTCCTCCAGAAAACAGAAAGTGGTGGGACTAATTCCTGCTTTCCTGATAATAAAAGATGCCATGGGAAATTATCCTTATAATTTGAGTGTTGAAATTAGATATCTAAAGTCAGAGGAACATTACCAATTTTGTTTTCATATCCTTGTTTTTTTTCATTTCCCCATCATTGTGTGCTTAGTTCATAGTGTGTCAAATTTGTGCATGTGTATAGTGGCTTCTTAATTCAAGCATAGCTGGAAGCTTTTAGTGGTTATCTTTGGACCATCTGGAACATGAACCTTAATCTTCCTAAGCTGTATTTTGAAAGGGCTGATGGACTTATTTGCCAGAGTTTAATTTGACAGAAGAGTGGTTTTATTTGTTCTATCAATTAAAACATAGTCTATTTGTTATCAGTCAATAATATCATTTATGATAAGTACTGTAACTGTTAAATGCATTATGTTGCCCATACGGTGGGTGTCCTGTTGTTGTCTCTCTCTTCAAATATACTTTTTTTTTTAATTGGACAACCTTTTGCTTTTGCTTAAAGCATGGTAATCAGGAATATAACACTGAAATATAACCAGGAACTCAGCCCAAAGAACTCTGATGAGTGTGGAGGCTTAATGCAGCAGAACAGAAAGCAGAATGGAATCACTGTCAGAATTACTAAAAAACTTATTTCAAATTTAACTAAAGAGAAAGGGTTCTTACTGCTATTTTAAATCTATAAAAACACTGTGACCGGTACATGTTCACTAATCCTGAAAAATTCATTTCCAGACAGCAAAATCCTACTTTGTATAACTGTGTACTTAAAAAAAAAAAAAATTGGAAGAAATATAGGTACTCTTTAGAATCTTACATGATAGAGGGAATATTGTTTTTAAGGTATGTTTATATTTTGTAGTTTGAAACTTTTCACAAACATATTGTGGAAGTTTATTTTGGTGCCTACAGAAATACTTTGAAGTGAGCTTCCAGCATTACATAGAAGTAAAACAGAGTGCTGGGAACAATAACATACATTTTTCTCTCATTTTTCTGAGTTTTTCCTGAGCCTTAACAATGACTATGGATGACAGTAGCTATAAAGACTCTGTAGGTGCTGTATTTTTCCCTTTCTATTGTGCTATCAGTACCTGCTCTGTACTAACTATTCCTAACTATCAGGAAGTTCAGCCAAGAGTGACTGAGACTTCACCGCTGAAGAACATGCCCACAGTACAGGCCTCACAATTTCTCTCTGTGAAGCTGGTGCTGATGAAGATTTATCAAAAGGGAGAAGGGTACAATTAGAGGACTCCTCTGCTCTTTGGATGACTCTGGTTTGTAATGTATTTTATGAGCTGTGCAACACGCTTCAACTCTGTATTCGGGAAAATATGTGAATACCCAAAGGAAAATAGAATTTGCAGTGCTGAGCCTTGCAAAGGCACGTGGGCAACTTGGAGGCTCTCAGGAATATTTCAGCCTTTTAATTTAGCTCCTGCGTTTTCTGAAGGTGATCAGTATCAGGGAAATTGCAATGGGCTTTGGTGTGCCAAGCACTGTGATTTTTAGTCACAGTCTCTCACAGAAAACTCTTAGTTTGAGTTTACTCAAAAGTTCTAAATATTTGAAGGAGTAAGCTGCTGACAAGTTAAAATGAAATAGTAATTGTGATGTTACCTTGATAGCAATTTCTGTATTTTTTCTGCTCAAGAAATTGTTCCAAAGCACTTTGAGAAAAGGAGAGCTACGTCAAGTTAACATTTGTTTCAGGCCCATGTGCCTGATTCTTCATCTGGAATCCTATTTTCAGGCAGTCTGTCTGGACTTTCCAAGTTATTCAAGGTATGAGGTGCAAAGACTTGCATGCACAGCTCCTGTAGAAGTGGAAAGCTGATAGCCCTGTCTGAGGTCAGACATGCTGGAAATGGGCAAAGACCTCCAGAGAGCTCTGCCACTGTACCTTATATTTGGTCTGTGCTCTGCCTTGGTAGTCTTTCAGAGTCACATACTGGATTTTGCATATGCCAGGTCATTTGCACCATCTGCAGCACAAGATTGTTGAGCAGAAGTAGGATGGGCACTTGGATAATTGATGTCAGTCTATTTGGAAAAGGAACCATTACTGAGGCAGAAAACTCAGGAATTTAGGATTTTGGCATTTATGTCAACAGGAACAGTCACAAGCGGTGCCGTGTCCTGATCTTTAGCAACTCACATTTAAATGTATGTACAAGGTGTAGAGTTTGTAGGTAATTCCTCTAGAATGGTGATGGTGTCTGTATGGGTGCAAGGGAGGATTGCAAGGGGAGCTCCCATCCTCAACATTTATGAAATAAAGTATGTGCTGTGTTGTCTCAGCTGCTGGGTGCCGGAATGAGTGGCTCATCTTTTCAGACTGAGTACTTTATATAAACATTTGACAAAATTCATCTTGTGACAACTACACATCTTAAGGTTTTCCGTTTTGGATCCTGATAAAGGCAGTCTCCAGGGCTGACTGGGGTTGTGGTGGAATGACCAACTGCAGTGCTTATCATCATGACACAATAGCAAATATTTCAGTCTGGCAGCTGGCATTTCCCGTAACCCTTTTGCCAGCCAAGTGTAAAATTCACTCAAAAATAATTTTAAAAAATAAAAATAATTAAACAGAAAATAAACAGCTCTATGACAGTATTGTTATGGCTTGACTCTAGACCCTAAATCTCTATCTCATAGTGCAAAGCATTCCCTCACAGACCCAGATGTGGTCCAGCCAACAAAAGAAAGTGTCAGACAAATAGACATAATGCTCAAAATATTCTAGAGTTGACGTGGAGGATCCGATTGGACACTACAGAGCAAATTAAGGCAAAAAACTGTGGGTTTAGTCCCAGTAAGAAGCAGCAAGGCTGTACAGTGCTAGTCTGTAGCTCATTTCACAGTGAGCCTAGCATTGTAAAATTTCAGAATTGCCATGTACCATGTTCTTCATGGATTAGGTCCAAGCATAAGCTGAATTAGAGCACAGTCCACCGAAGCTATGCCAAATTAAAGTCACTGAACTATGATACTCACTGTGAAGATGTTGTTTTATTTTTGGGTTTTGTGTCAGCCATAAGCTAGTTACAGGAACTTGCCAATTTAGGTTGACATAGAATATTGTCTTCCAATTACAGTTTGGGAGGAGGGTGATAGTGGNCTCTGCCACTGTACCTTATATTTGGTCTGTGCTCTGCCTTGGTAGTCTTTCAGAGTCACATACTGGATTTTGCATATGCCAGGTCATTTGCACCATCTGCAGCACAAGATTGTTGAGCAGAAGTAGGATGGGCACTTGGATAATTGATGTCAGTCTATTTGGAAAAGGAACCATTACTGAGGCAGAAAACTCAGGAATTTAGGATTTTGGCATTTATGTCAACAGGAACAGTCACAAGCGGTGCCGTGTCCTGATCTTTAGCAACTCACATTTAAATGTATGTACAAGGTGTAGAGTTTGTAGGTAATTCCTCTAGAATGGTGATGGTGTCTGTATGGGTGCAAGGGAGCATTGCAAGGGGAGCTCCCATCCTCAACATTTATGAAATAAAGTATGTGCTGTGTTGTCTCAGCTGCTGGGTGCCGGAATGAGTGGCTCATCTTTTCAGACTGAGTACTTTATATAAACATTTGACAAAATTCATCTTGTGACAACTACACATCTTAAGGTTTTCCGTTTTGGATCCTGATAAAGGCAGTCTCCAGGGCTGACTGGGGTTGTGGTGGAATGACCAACTGCAGTGCTTTATCATCATGACACAATAGCAAATATTTCAGTCTGGCAGCTGTCATTTCCCGTAACCCTTTTGCCAGCCAAGTGTAAAATTCACTCAAAAATAATTTTAAAAAATAAAAATAATTAAACAGAAAATAAACAGCTCTATGACAGTATTGTTATGGCTTGACTCTAGACCCTAAATCTCTATCTCATAGTGCAAAGCATTCCCTCACAGACCCAGATGTGGTCCAGCCAACAAAAGAAAGTGTCAGACAAATAGACATAATGCTCAAAATATTCTAGAGTTGACGTGGAGGATCCGATTGGACACTACAGAGCAAATTAAGGCAAAAAACTGTGGGTTTAGTCCCAGTAAGAAGCAGCAAGGCTGTACAGTGCTAGTCCGTAGCTCATTTCACAGTGAGCCTAGCATTGTAAAATTTCAGAATTGCCATGTACCATGTTCTTCATGGATTAGGTCCAAGCATAAGCTGAATTAGAGCACAGTCCACCGAAGCTATGCCAAATTAAAGTCACTGAACTATGATACTCACTGTGAAGATGTTGTTTTATTTTTGGGTTTTGTGTCAGCCATAAGCTAGTTACAGGAACTTGCCAATTTAGGTTGACATAGAATATTGTCTTCCAATTACAGTTTGGGAGGAGGGTGATAGTGGTATACTGTCCAAAAAATTTTAGAAATACATAATACTTTTTTGGATTATGCCATTAAAATGTTACTAACTCGACACTGCTTGGGGAGTTAAATTATCTCTTTTGAGGTATGAAAAAAAACCATTGTGGTCACTGAAGAAACCAGATTCATAAAATCTCTCATATTAATGTGATGGTTTTGTAGTTTCCTTCAGAGATGAGCAAACCAGCAGCCTTTGCATAACGCCTGCCACGGCCCAGCAGGCCAAAAGGCAGAGGGTGAGCAGATGGGTCTGGAGCCCTGACAGGGGGTGTGGATGTGAGTTATCAGGCGTCAGTCATGCATCCCACAGGCCTGTAAGTGGTGGGTCCCAAGCAGAAACAGGCTCCAGCTGTGGCTGTGTTGTTCTAGCAGCAGCAAGAAAACTGTATGTGATTGTGCAGTGCTTTGACTTATCAACTTCTTCAGTTTGCACTTCACCTAAACTGAAGGGAAAAGCACAAATACATATTGACATACACACAGACACAGTTGCACATTTGTCTGTATGTATATACACATCTATTCATGTATATATATATACAAACACATTACACACACAAATCTGCATCATCAGAAAGCGTGGATATCTCATATTGTGATGAGAATACACTACTTGAAGTTTTCACCCGTGCTGTTGTGGAGGAAAGAAATAGAATTAAACCCAGAAAGAGGTGAAGAGTTTGTGTTCAAATTAAGGATCCTGGTATGATGGCAATTTTCTGCATCCTACTGCTCGTCTAAGAACCTCTGTAAAATATCTTTCTATAGAATACCCAAAGATTGTATTAGTGTGTTTAAAATATCCCTTAATGACTCCTGATCCTTTCTGTATGAAACCCAAGAGTATTTACAGATACTTCTATCATATTGCATCCTATGTTTTGGAAAGAAAAAGCTGAAATTCAGCTGGCTGCCTTCTCATGACCTTGCTAAATTATCTATAATTTGGAGAATTTAGTTTGTGGGTGAGTATGGATAATTAAAACATATTCCATTAGCTGAAATGTGTAGGCATTGCTACCTGCACAGTTCTGTTTCAGGAGAAATGGTTTCTCACTTTTATGGGGAGCTTTTCCTTTCACAGAGGAGTTTTCTAGAAACAATAGCACTAAAAGAATATGAATATTTGAATATTCCTATAAATTTTTATTTATCCACTGCAACATTTTTTTCAAATATCTCATCACTTTTCTGTGGTTTTAGTTACACTTGCTTTCTACCTGTATTTGATTTTTTTTTTCAAGGGTCCCTATTTGAGGAGATAAGGACTTGAGAAAATGAGAGGAGGCACTCTGGTTTTGTGTTATAAACTGCTAATATAAATATTTACCTCTTTTTACCTCTTGATTCTAATCATTATTGTAAAGCTGTCTTGTACCACTTTTAGCATGAAAACTTCAATAGTTCTTTAGTAGGTGTTTCTCAAAGACCAAGCTGGAAATCCTGTCCCTGTTATCTCTTAATGAGGATCAATCTGTGGCCTCAACAAGAGCTGGTAATGTGCTATGTCATTGCTTCCACCCTGAATTAGCAAGCTGTGGAGATATATGGCAGGAGGTGAAAGAAATTTGCCCTACATTTCTCATTTCAGAAGGTAAGAACAATTATCTTTGGAGCTGGTTAGTGCCATGTGGAAGTGTTAACTAAGTAGGGCTCACCAATCTGAGAAAGTGCAAAATGTTTGAATTATATTGGCTCTTTTTCCCAAACTACTCCTACATTTTTCCTGCTTTGTTTAGACATGGGATTTTAATGGCAGAGATAGAAGGACTTTCTTTGCCCCTCAGTGTTCTACTCTCTCTTCTTGTGCTGCTGCTTCAGTCCTTTAAAAGTCTCTAGGCTATAAGGGGCAGTCATGTTCTTTTAATATAGTCCTGTGAGAATTAAAAAAAAAACAAAAAAACAAAACCCAAAACAAACAAACAAACAAAAAAAAAACCACCCCACAACAAACTCAAACAAAAACCCAAGAAATTTGATGATCAGTGGCTCCTCCTACGGCTTCTTAATGATCTCTGGGCATTTTGACACAAGGTGAGTGGGAGCACTGATGTTTTCAGAAAGCTTTCCCAGTCCAAGCAGATAAGAAACCAGGGTATTTTAAAGGTTTCTGCTGGGAGATGGAAGCTATACCAGAAGACTTAACAGTTTAGTGCTGGGTTACTTGCCTAGGATTTGGGGGCTGAATTGCTATAAGACACTGGGCTTACTTCCTCCCAGGCAGCTACCCTGATGTGATCATCAGGGTCTTCTTATCTATGTTCAGGCCTTTGGAGCATAAACAGTTTTCTAAAGAAAACTTTGTTCCAGAAAGCTGTTGTGTTCCCATATGTGTTTAGGTTTGACGGAATGTTATTAAAAATAAAATCTTTTCCTCCCCTGATTTTTCACTTAAAAAAAGAATGTAAGGGTTGAATATTTCCACTGAGCAAATACCAAATACTTGGAGGATCACACAGCTCAGCCTTCAGGAGAACTAAAATCATTGGAGTAGCTCAGGACAGTGGGCAGCACTGGGTGTATCTCTGCCTTGTACAGGGCAAGGAGAAGCAACACAGCCAGTTCAGCATTTGGTCTGCTTGGTACAGCTCGGCCAATGGACCCCTGGGTGATGGCTCTGCGTTGGGGGACTCCTGCACCTTCTGCTCCCTCTTGGGGCGTATCTAACATCTCACCATCTTGCTCATTAAAGAGAGACCCACAACTTTTAGTTGAGTCAGTAAAACATTTGAGCCTGGAATTACTTGGGCATCAGGGCAGAACTGAACAAAGCATACTGAAGTGCTTACAGGTCTCCCAGTTGTTATAAACTTTCCCTTGGCCAAAATGACTAGCTCTACCCTTTTCTGATATTCAAAGCAGGTAAAAAAGTGAGTATTTATAACCCCATTGAATAGCTACTAACTCTTCTTTGCCCTGCCTCAAAATTTATGGTAACATATTTTCTAACTGCAGCAATTTGCCACCAACCTATACAAGGATGTAGAATATAAAGAACATATTAAAAAGCAGGACTAAATCAATCTCAGATGATTAAAAATTATTATAACTGTGTAAAAGTGTACATTCATATGAGACATTTAAACTGGAAATGTGTAGCAAATCATGTGGGCAGGAGAAATGTCTGAACTCAAATGGCAGTGCAAGTCAAGGGATCTTCCTCCCTGCACAGACTTGGTTTTAAAAAGGCCGTGTATTTTTGAGGGTAGTTGCTATTTACTAGCCCATGGTAAACATAATTACCCCTGCTGTTTGCCAACAGGCAAATTCTAAAGCAAATCCTAACCAGTGTGTTGGGGCAAAGAAGCACTTTCCATTAGCCCCAGTACAGCTGCAGCAGGATCTCTTCTGGCAGCTGCCCCACTACATTCCCAAATGTAGCCTGGCTTCTCTCCATGTCTGTCCCAGTAGCTGCTGGGCTAGAGGCATGACTTTTTTGTGTGTGATGAGAATGTTTATCTTGGTGCTGCTCAGAACAGGGATTTGCTGCCTCAGTGACCAATATTTTTTGGGAACTGTCTGAGCTCCTGCTGCCACCAGGAAAATTTGCTGCAATGTGTCATTTACTGTCTCTGTGACTGTTTGCCCAGTGGCTTGGAGGAGTCTATGATATCCTCAGTTTCCATAACCTCTTCTGCTTTCCTGTTTGTCAACAGTGCTCCTTTTTCCTTTACTGTAGGACACAAGGGTGTTTTGGTGTTGTACTTTCAAATAGTTGAATTTCTGATGCAAATGCCTTGGTCATTTGCACTACTCACACGAGTTTAATTCTCATGAAAATGAATCAAAGAAAATGTTGTGTGAAAAATGTGTCATAAAGAATAGGCAAGGGACACAGTTAATATATATTTGGTTACATTTGTTAATATAGTATTTGGTTAATAGCAGCAAATCAAATAAACTTAAATACCATCTTCCTGATGCTACAAGGTGAAATTTTCTTTCCCCTTCTCCAGTTTCATTTCCAGAGACATATTGTGATTTGACAATTAAAATTTTGTTTTATCCTACTTTTGGTTGGGAGGGGTTAGTGAGACATTGTGATGTCCTCCTCCCAAAAATCAAAATTAGGTTTAGGAAAGGTGGGTGAGGGGTGCATATGTTGTCGTATACACCCAAAGACATTCCAATTTTGCTGCTACCTTAACAGGAAAATACAAGTTTCTCAGTTGTGTTTGTTTATTTATTATCCTCCACTTTAAATTAATAAATAATTATTTTTTTAAGTAGCTCAGGAATCAAGGCACTGTAATATTGTAGATAACAATTATTTAATGGTGAGCAGGGTTTGGTCTGAGAAACTTAGTCTCTTATGAATATATCCACATTTATAGATATCTATCATTAATAAGAGGTGGTTTAGGAAGGTATTTATTTTAAGTTCATAGGATTTAGTGTGGACTTGGCAAGCTAGTATCTGCTTTGGATCTATTTGAAGCAGATGTTAAGCAGAGAGAAGAGGCTGACATGTCTGTAGTGTTCCATAGCTGTCTGAATTATTGCTAGAATCCCAGCACTGGCACATCTCTAATTTAATACACATTTCAGCAGTGACTGTGGTAATAAAATCTGAAATGCCTCATTCTCCTTTCATTAAAGTCAGGAGAAAAGAAAAGAGATCTGTATCAATATGAACAGAAGTGTTCCTGACCAACATGAAAGCATCCTTTTATGTAACCAAAAAAAGACTAATAGTCTTGTTCTATCTATTGTTCTATCTTGTATTCTACAAGCTATCTATTGCAGGCCTGTGTTTCTTCTCAATCAAATGTTATGCTATGACATAATTCTACATGCCCTCAAATGGTTAATTGCAAAGTTGAGTTTCCAAAGGACCATGCCTCACTTCTGAACTGAACAGCTGAACTCACAAGAGAAAGACAAAAGATGAAAATGTCTGAAATGGATTTGGAATTTAGGAAATTAAAAAAAACAGGATCAAAATCATGAGTTACAGACTGCAAAACCTATCTGGATTTCAAGGGCAGAGGTCTGTCCTGCACTTCAGTGAACCACATAGGCATCCTGTCAGGTAGGGGCAGGCAGCATCAGGGGATGGGGCACAGAAAGACCCCAGCACGGATTTCTGCCTGAAGCAGGGCTAGGTCTGCTCAGCATCCTGGTCTCTGAGATGGGGTTGCCTTCCCAAAGCTGACCTGCAGTAATAAAAGGGGCTAATACCACCTCCCTATGCTGCTTTCTTTCAACAAATATCTCAAATTGTTACAGCTGCTTGCCAGACAAGCATTCCCACTTAGTTTAAAAGTACCTCCAAATAAATGGGGTTAAGCTGGCTTCCAAGAAGACAGGTTTGAAATAAGTGGCAGATAGAGGCCGTTTGTAAATCTGCAGAAGGTAAAAGTTAATTTTCTTCCCAGTATCTGAACAGAGATTATACCACTGTGTTTTATAGCAGAACCTTCTGCAGGGGGTGAAACATCTGCTCAATAGAGCAGCCCGCCACCAGGAGTGTGTCTGATTAATCCTGCTGTGCTGTGAAGGGGCATCAATCCTATCAACTCCTTTGGACAGTCTTGCACTTGTTTCAACAATTATATGCTGCTAAGTTACTGTAGTAAGGGTTGAAAATAAAGAGGGCATTTTAGGAGTATACATTTGTAAATTTGCTACCTTAGCATGTAGTTTTAGGATTTACATATTATATTGCAAATAATAGGCTAGGGAAGTCATAATTTTGATGAGCTGTAATTACACAGGTAATGCTGGTACAGTTATCCATTTATGAATGCTTTGATCACTTGATACACAGTAATTCTCTGATTTAATGCTGTATGCATTACAATATAACTCCCTCTCCTGATATAAGAATATATACCTCAGGAAGGAAGTTAATTGCTTTCAGAAACAAAAGAGAATTTAAACTTTGGGGATAATTAATTTCTCATCTGCAGTTGTAAATTATTTTAACTACATTGTACAGAATGTAAGTAGAGTTTATCTGATTTCATTAGAAAATAGTGTCATATAAGCACAGTAAAATGATCCAATGAGACATTTTTTTATTACAATAAAAATAATCCATTGAACCTTGCTATGTTCAGAATTATTTACTACAGTGGAGCATGTGCAAAAGTCAAAATTATAAATAAGCACAACTATCCAACCAAAGAATGATAGCATAGCTAGAGAAGCATGTACTCTTATTTTGTTTCTCTTAAACACATCTCTAAAGAAAGTACTTCATCAGAAATTTAGGGAATTTATTATTGGCTTCACACTGATAGGATTGAAAAAATGATTAATTGTGTGCCATGTTCATCTGGGAGAGTGAGGAAACATTTTGCCTTAATAACACTTGTCTATAATGGCTTTTAAAAGTTCTAAGTGATCCTGCCAATTTAGAGACTCAAATAGTTAAAAGCTGTCTTTTTTTCCTAAGGAAGATAAAAAGAAGGAAACATCTATGATGACTCACACTAAACCTAATTTGAAAAAAATAAACCAGACAGAAACAAATGCACAGCACACTTTGTGACATCCTGCTCTATTGCAGCAGATCAAGTCTCTCTCCAAATTGCTTTGAGCACTTCTAGAGAGAGAACACAAACATATGTCGATGTTTTGGTGAGTCACTTCCTAGAGACAGGATATATTCTCATCCCATGGTCTGTCATTAGCTGGCAGAGTTGGACAACACTAACACTTTGGAGATATGACTGTCCAGTTTGGCTGCTTGCAGGAATTTTAGATCTGACTTTTCCCTTTAGGTTGAACCAAATTTGTGCAGCTGTTTAACATACAAAAGGGGTGTTCTCATTCAAGGAGGAGAATGGCTTGTATAAATGGAAATGTTTTGTCAGAAAGCACTTTAATAGAAGACTATAACTAGGTCTTTGGATCCAGAGAAGAATTACTCATTGCTGGTATTATGAAATATTTGATCTGAAGATTTTTTTTGGCTCTTCCTTGTTGTTTGCATTTTTTCCCTAAGCATTTTTTGGGTTTGATTTGTTTGTTGGATTTTTTTTGGTCAAAAGTCCAAGAAGTTTCGTGCTCAAAAAAAAGATTGAAAGTATGTAGTTGTGAAGTTTTTCACAAGCATCCCATCAAGTTGTCTTTTTAAATTTGCCCTCTCCAGAAACGATTTAAATTTCTTAATTTTGTAGTAGAACTTGCAAAGGAAAACAATATTCTAGTCCTCACTGTTGTGAAAGGAAACTATAAAATATAAACAAAGTATATGATTAAAGTTAAAATTCAGAATAAGATAAAAGCATTTTTTAAGGCAGTTTTGTAATTTGGAGATTTTGAAGCATAACATTTTGAAGTTCTGCCTTGTGAAAGTATTTTTTGTCAAGTTATACTTAGCAAGAAACAAAGCAGAACAAAAATGTTGGTAAAACATACTTGCTAGAACTTCTTGTAAGTGTGCTCCTTCTGCTACTGAAATTTTTGTTGAAGGGTTTGTTTTTTTTTTATTCCATGAAAATAATCGGTATAAAATAAATTTTCAACCTTAGAAAGACACAATTCTTGACACCCCTGGTGTCCAGTGGAGAACTTTCTCACCTACAGGGACCTGAGGCAATAGTGGAAAGGGCTTTTCCCTTTATTCTTGAAATTTAAATTGTTCATATACAATTTTAAGGGCTTTTATCGGAAGGAAAAGTAACTAATATTTTTTTTCATTCTGCAGCCCATTATGTTGTACTGAAACTGTCAAAATTTTAAATGTGTATGGGCTTTGCCTTTTTCTACATGTGGCTTTTCAGGAGTCTGGCTTTTTTATATTTTCAGGTTTAAAAAGCAAAGCTGCAACAAAGGATAAACACATGGCAAACACAGAAATAGTAAAAAAATTGCCAAGGAAACACACATTTTTCATGGCAAAACATTAACATTTTGGTATACAATAGCTACATTTGTGATTATGTACATGTTGTGAGATGAATTTAGTTACCCTTGCAGAGAGGAGTCGAACTGTGAGCACAAAAATAGCCAGTGATATTTGACTTGAATCTAGAAAGGTTGTTAGGTTAGATTTACATTTCAGTAGAAATTTCTGTGCTCATCTTTTCCTCTAACATGTGAGAATATTTGATTATGTATAAATCCTCATTTTAGCCTTCTGATACAGGAAAATAGTGTCATTTTGCCTGAAGAAGGGAAACTAGCAAAAAGAAAGATTTAAGTGTTTGAATTAAGGGCCTCATCAACAGCATCAATGCTGCTTTTACCTATGAGGCATTGCTGGTGCAGATAAGAGTGTTTATTAGATTGAGTAAAACAGATCTTCTCCCTGGATGAAACTTTTCAAAAGGGGCTATCTGTGTAGATCAAGTACTGGTAAGGAATTGCAACGAGCTTTGGACAGCCATTCATTAGGTAGGTATTTCAGGCTACAGTTGCTAGGAATATTTCAGCTTTATTTTTTTTAAATAAATTTTAACTTACTTGTGTTGATATAGCAGTGTGTTGATGCATTGAAATAGCTGGCAGCCTGGACCTTGGTGTCACATCAATGGCAAAAGGAAATTACCTCCTTGTTGGTGTATAGATTAAGCTAATGGTTTTGTCTAGCATCTTTCTTCCTGAACTGCTTATTGGCTGTGACCAAGTCACATATCAAGAAAACATGATGTCCCTCAACTTTCTTCTTTGAGTTATATGCATGTAGCTTAGGATGCCTGTCCGGTTAGGTGTCAAAATTTAGATCCCATGTTTCACCTGCAAGTGCCCCAGTAAATCCACTTGAGTAATTAGAATAAAAAAATGACGGACAGGACTATTTTCTGTTTGACACAGCCTGTAAGCTGAGTGTTCACTATGAGTTGACTCTGAGAAGTTAGACACTCTCATTTTCTCCTTCCCTTCTGTTTCACAATGAAATGTGTTGGCTAGGAAGCCACGGTGAAAGGGCTTCTAACCTGAAGAAAAGCTTTCAGAAATGTCCCTATGCTAAATCAGGAGGAAGTTAAGACCTCTCAGGTTGTTGTGAGAAATTGGAGGCAAACAGCCTGGTGGAAGAGCTATCACCTGAGAATGGGAAGAAGAAGAGTTAAATTGCTTAAGAGCCTGGACTTGGCTAATGTCACTTGAATGACAATAAAGTAATAAAAAGTGATAAAGTAATGCCCTTCACATAGGGTCATTGGCTATCTGAGGACAACATGCAGTGCCTGATTAACTCCTACCTATGCTTAAGATTCTTTGCAATGCAAATTTCCATCTAGAAACATCATAAAATGATGTTTGGCATAAAATTTTCTCTAAATATTCCATTAAAAATATTGCAGGTGTTATTGTTTACTTCCTGTAAAAAGACTATCATAGAACAAGACTTTCTCCCAAGAAAATTTGTTTTATTTTCATTTCAAAGGAGTAGAATCCAGCGTGTGGCTTTTTCTTTTCCCTGGTTGATGCATGGATTTTAATGTATTCATTATTTGACTGATCTTGAAGTGGCTACAAAATTATTTCCTCATCATTCAGATGTCCATGGAGGCTCAGTAGTCTGACTGTGATCAGAGACTGTAATGTGTTACCTCAGCAATAGACAGGGGACCATGGAGTTTCCCTTCTACACTGAAAAATTAATTAAGCAAGAGGATGGAGGCAGCCTAATCTTTTTATAATAGTCCTCTTAGGCTCTGTTACAGAAAAACTCTGTTAAGTAAGTAATGCTTATGATGAGCATGAGGCATAATCTGATCATAGCCCAAAGCCTGTTCTCTGTTCTGAGTCCTGGGTGTCCCAAGGCAGAGCAAAAGGTCTGCAGGAGGTGCTAGGGCCTCCTCCTGATAATATTATGGCAAAATAGTGTATGCACTTCTGAATAGCATGTTTCCTTATGATTAAAGTCTGTGGAGTTCTCTCTCTTCTCTTAATGTTTTTCTCTTGCTTATTTCTTACCTCCCAGATCAGATTCCTACTCAACAGGACCAGGTATAACTTCACTTAACAGGCGGAACATGCTAACAGATATTTTATAAAAATAATGCCTAACATGTTATAGTCAAATACCAATATCAAAATCAAAAATAAATTAATACCTCCTTTTCATTTGAATCACAGCTTGATTAGTGTTACTAGCAGTGCCAATATTTTACTCAGGTTTATTTGAGCTTCTAAGGAGCAAGACATGAGGCAGAAATAATATTTTTTTTGTTGAGAGTAACAAATAAAGGATTTTAGAACTTACAGAAATCCCCTTTTTCTTTTCATCCATGCTTTTATAAATTAGGTTTTCTTCCCTTGAGTGTGGCACAGGAAAATCATCTCCACAATTACTGTTTGTTTATCAATGCTTGCAAGTGTGCATGCTACCAGGCACTGTTTAAATCACACTTAAAGTATTCCTACAGGCAAATGTCAGACTCCTATGAAGAGCTGACATTCTGCTGTAAATGCTGCCCCTCTTGTCCCTCTGAGGGGGGCTTATGACTCCAAGAGCCCAGTCAGAGCACAAGGAGTGTTCCAGCCTGTGCGCTGGCAAGGCGAGAGGGAGCAGCAGAGGACACGGGGACGCCACAGCTCAGCCCTGGCGAGGGAGTGCAGAGTGAGAAGCAGCAGGAGAACTGCCAGCAGCACACTTGAAAGCAGAATACAGATATGTTTGTACATGCCTTCCTGACTGCTGTCTCCTGACCTTCCTTTCCTCATCCGCCCATGCTGGAATTACCATAACCCATTTTCAGGGCAGACACTTCCTCTCTCCAGCTGGCTAGTCATTTCAGGAGAGCTTCCTTGCATGAATACTAAGTTAGTAGAACTCTTCCTTATTTCCACTTCCCCCTCCTGCTGCCTCCCAGCTCCTGCTCTAAAACTTGGCAACCCTAAAATTGTGACACCTTTTTCTTGGCCATGTTGTGCTCCTTTTCTTACAACTCTTATTTCTTCTATGGTGCTGCATTCAGCAAGCAAATAAGCTTTTCTAAAAGCTTTCTTTTTTGAAACCTAAAATTTTCTCCACCAGTTTAGCAGCTCATGCCTTCAATAGCACTAGCCTTCATGATTCACAGAGGTTCAGTTCTAAGAAGGAAATGTATTGGTAGTAGAGAGCAATTATCATGTTTTTCAAATATTTATTTATGGCAAGCATTTTAAGATCTTGTGTGCCCTGTCCCTCTGTCTGTTTATGGATGCAAATCTCTTCTCTTCCCCAGAATAATTTATTTCATTAGCATCTAGAAGCCTCAGCAATGGCCCAGGATCCTTTAGTTATATATACTGGGGGGGAAAAAAGGTACCCTTTGAGGAAATGAACAAGAGCATAGCAGAATTCTGAAAACCTTTTACTTGTTACCATCTGGTTTTTCGGATATGTATTAAAGGGAGTATGAATGTTAGCTATTAGAAGTACATACAGGAATTTTTCATCTCGTAAGACTTCTGTTCTAATTTTTCTTATTAACCTTAATTCTGAGGGAATGTACATGTTTAGGTGATGCAGATGTTTTCCCTTAACTAGAAGTATTACTGAGGTAGCAGCTGCTGTACAATTTTCTGCAGCAAAATGCATGCAGAAATGTACAACATATTAATTAGATTATTTCAGTAGAAGTACATAGGCTATTTGCTGAAGACGGATTATACTTAAAATACAATTATACACACATGAATGTACATATGTGCAAATGCTCAGATTAAAATAATCTAAAAGCAAGAGCAGCCATGGTGATTTCCATTTCTAAAGTAGAATTAGAATATATAAGTAAATCAGTTTGACCTTATAGATTATAGTAACCCAGCAACTTAGTAAATAGGGGGAACATGAGTGTAGAGCATGTAAAGAAATGAGACAAACCTGCCCAAAATTAAAACACCAAAACACTTTTTCTTTGGGGAGCAAGCACTTATCCTAGGAATACCATCAACTATTTTATATTATGCTTAGAACCAGCATCTCAGTGGCAGAGCATCACAGGTAACTGTGCACAATATGTAAATGAATCAATGAGAAAATAAATAGCATGACAGGAAAAAACAGAGTGAGGCACATTTCCTCCTGAGATGCAAGCTCATCCTTTTTTATAAATCAATAGTGTAGGAGAAATAAGTGGAATGTTCCACTGCTGAACAAATGCCTTACATTATTGTTATAAACAATGCTAAAGCAATCACAGGAAATGTGGGGTTCAGATTGAGGTATTCATCTCTTCAGATGTATACCTAAGAGGAATTTTTATTAATTATACTGTCTTGTTGGGTTTTTAAGTCTAATATAAAGAACCTATATTGGCTTTTCAAAAGAAGACTGCAGTTTACCCTTAACAAAAACAACACTAAAAATAGAATGAAAACCCTCATAAACTGCAGTTANTTTTCTAGTATATATACTAGAAAATATATGTATATATACTAGGATTTCTATCACAAGGATTCCCTTAGTCTCTCAGCTTACCATTAAATGCTTTTTAAAATGCTCAAGTGACCTGGCTGGGGAGCTGTTCGAGATGGTCTCTTGAGGAAGCAAGTAGGTACTCTCTAATCTTTGAGTTGAAAGTGGGGACAAGTCATCAAGACAAGATAGATGCTGAGNCTATTGGAATTAAGCAACAATAGAGAATAAGCTGAGGGAAACAGCAGGTACTGAGTGTTTAATCAAAACATAGGTATAGTGTTAAATTGGCACATCTATTTTGAAATCAAACTAGACAAACATTCATCTTTTTGTTTTTCCTTTGTTGATTTCTAGACATTTTTATCTGTATTTCTAATCAGACTCACTTTGATGATAAATATATAAAAGTTGGTTGCCTTGTATCTGCGACAATGGCCTGAAGATACAAGAGCATCCCAACAAAGACACAATTAATATCTCTTATTTAGACCATCTGAGGAGAAAAAACCCTCACCAGTTTTTGGCCTCAACAGAAAAACTGTAGAACTAAACCTTAAAACAGGGGACGAGTGCCTTTGTTTTACCTGTGTTTTGCAGGAGATTTTTAACTGTCAGATCTGCTGGTGAGTAGACCTGCTTGAGCCTGAGAGCCTGCCTGCTTTTCCAGCTGGTCCCATTGATGCATACTACTCTCTGGCTCACCAAGTTAGTCGCCTTAGCTATAAATATTTGAAGGGCAAAGATATTTTTCGCTGACATTTTATTAATAATCACATAGTTGTCCTCAAGATACTAGAACAATGGAATCCCCTCAGCTGTCAGCAGCGGCTGCATTTAAGGTCAGAAAATGCAAACAGAAGGAGGAAAAATGTTCTGTCGCAGGCTCAATGAATTGAATTCCATCGATTCTTGTTCCAGTCTGTCCTTAGTTTCTTGCACACAGCCCAAGCCAGCAACACTGAAGAAGAGTTTCCTAAAAATAATCACACAGCCAAAAATACCAATGCACTAAATACAGTTGGACTACATACTTGAAGAGGGTAAAACAGTCTGTGTTACATCCATAGAATGAGGCCTTGATCATCTTCCAGAGTACATATAGGAGATTTAGGTTCCTAATTAAGGCAGTTCTCCACAAGCTTCCTTTATATGGTAAGCATTCTTCAAATCAGTAATGGTAAACCTAAATCAAGAAAAAAAAAGCAAAAATCTAAATCTAAAAAGTATCTGTGTTCAGCTACTAAAATCTCTATTCTGCACACATTATTTCATTTATTTCTTATTTTAATGAAATACGGATTATAAATTATGTTAGCATTTGTCTACTTTAATTTGTGTATATACTAGGTTTTCTAGTATATATACTAGAAAATATATGTATATATACTAGGATTTCTATCACAAGGATTCCCTTAGTCTCTCAGCTTACCATTAAATGCTTTTTAAAATGCTCAAGTGACCTGGCTGGGGAGCTGTTCGAGATGGTCTCTTGAGGAAGCAAGTAGGTACTCTCTAATCTTTGAGTTGAAAGTGGGGACAAGTCATCAAGACAAGATAGATGCTGAGGTGCTTCCTGCCAGTTCCTTCTGTTTGACTGTCATCACAACATGCTCAATATCTGGGTATTTGCTAGTTATTGTTTAAAAGTATTGTTTAACTGCAAATATTACTGGGTATGGTGCAGAACTTTCTACTTCTCCTGAGCCATGAGGATTCCAGTAAAAGTGCTTTGAAATTGCCGGACAGTGTTCAGTGAATGAGGTAAAGAAGCAATGAATCCAGGGAAGGGCTCTCCTTTGAGAGACAAGCGTGGGTTGAGACATTTCTCTCTTCAGATACTGGTGCAAAGAAGCATAATTGAGTAGAATATTCCTGGCTGGCACCATATCTTTCCTTAGACATTACAGTACCATACTACTTTAGTCAGATAGTATATTCAACATGAATATAGGAAAAGAAACATTCCTAGAAGTCAGGAACTAGTCTTCTGATCTTTTTCCATAATCAGAAATAAATGACAATAAAGAAGTGAACAATCTCAGTAACACAGGAAGGTTTTTTCTAGCCTATAACCAGGTCTCAACACAAATGTTAGCTGGGAATTCTCTTACTTGTAACTATGCACTCAGGAAACATTTTCTAGACTTTGAGACAGCTATTCATTAAGCTCAACTTTTAACCCTCTTCAAGTGAATTATACATATGTCTGGGGCTGTTTGTTCTATCACAAGGTGTGTGCTCTCAAGTCATGTGACCATTTTTTCATGCTTTTCCTCTTTAAAGAAATTATGCTGGATCAGAGCAGGTGGATAACAGCATATCAACAGTCTTTTCTCTCAACAAGTTTGATGAACTAGGAAATAATTCAGGATGGAGGTGAGGGAGACCATGCTTACCACTGCAAGTTTGACAAACGGACAAAAATCCTCTTAAAAATGAAATAATCAGTTCTTTAAAATATACTGTGTATCTTCCCTCATAGAGAAACATTTACTTTACTTAGATGTGTTAATAATTAAAAAACCCTTCCCTCCTGCTACCAAAAACACCCAA
>WBNQ01033006.1:44257-62027 GCA_013401375.1 Spizella passerina | reverse complement strand
AGAGTTGCACATGCAAAAAAAAATTAATTAAGTTATCGTAACTTGCTTAAGTTTAGTTAAATGGATAAAGAAACAAATTCTGGTCTCTATGATTTTCATTTCATAAGAGCAAATCTTATGGAAGGGAAACTAAGTGAAAAAATTTCCTGAAGTCATCCAGCATATTAACACTAGAGTCCTGGAACTTCCTTAAACAAAATTCACTGAAATTATCTGGAATTGATAAGTGAGGAAAACTGTAGGGAAAAGACTTCGTAAGCAGCCACAAAATAACCATTTCCAAAGGTGTTTTAGGAATAAGAACACAAGCTGATACAGCTGGTAAGAACAGAAGCTGGTAAAGCCAACACAGAATAGAGGAAACAAAAGATTTTCATGCCAGATGAGATTTCTGGTAGAAAGAAGCAAGTGGTTCATCTAGCTTGGGAAAACCAAGCTGATCCAATTTCTCAACTATCCTTGAAGCTGCTGCTACGAAAAGTTTTAGCTAAGTTATAATAACAACAATTCAAGGAACTGGGCTAAAAAAAGCAGTAAAGTAGCCTTCATGGAGACTTAAAGAGGAAATAAGGTTTCTTTTCAGAGAAGTGAATTATAAAAGGATAATGACAGTGCAGCTTCTTGTGTCAGGGCAGAAAACAGCAACTGAAAAGGCCACTCCAAACCTACAGCCCATGCTCCTATCTTTAGCCTAGAGTCTTGCCCTATTCTAAACACCCTAATAAGTAAATGCAATTTATTGTGCTTTATCAAGTTGTACAAGACATCTTCAGGGAAAACAATAACCCAGCTCTTCTGCATGTTTTACTCAGAGTCAGGGACTGGAGCCATGGCATTTGGATGAAAAAATCTTTATTCTTGCCCAGTTTTCTTCTGTGGAGCCAAAGTGTCTGATTCTGCTGGCATCCAGTTTCAGTTCTGATTTCAGTCCCTTGAACCTGGTAACTCTGGACTATGATCTTTTACACCACAAAATTTCTCACTGTCTTTGTAGCCAAGTTTATCATCATCATTTCTCACAATAAAGCAATGCTGCTGACTGTTTCAGATCATTTCTCACTGTAGTTTCTGGCCTTTCTATTCTGCAGTTCACAGAACTGACATGTAAACTGGTTTTCTCCTTTACTCCTCTCTTTCCCCAGTTGTACAAAATTACTCTAAAGGCCACATCATCTGTTTCAGTCGTCTTTGCTTTTGGCAAGTAATGCTTCAATATCCATTTCCTGATCCTATTCCTAAACCATCATAAATAGAAAAACGTGAATATAAATATGCCAGTATGAAGCCAATGCCAAATGACTCCTATGTCCCCAATGTCCTATATAATACCAATATAATCTACATTTCAAATCCTGCAAAAGGTTTTTGCATTTGCATTGTCACCACAGGCTCCATGAAGCTGAAACTGGAGTGCCTTTGGTTCTATAGCACGCAGCCCAGCCAATGGAAAGAGTGCAGCTTTAGATTTTTAAACAAAAAACCAGAAAGACCACATTTTCTACGTGGTCTCAAGCTGCAACATAGGCAAACCTAAAATTCACATGGGTAAGCATGTCTTATCCTATGGTCTAACAGGAGAACAAGGGACAAGCTCTCTTCTGACTTTGGGAAAAGAAGTGATGGTTTGCAAGAACATCAAGGTTTATAATGATTCATTCAGAGATGCAGATTTCTGCATTATGTGATAACTACATGCTCTTAATATTTCTCTAAGTCTTGATCTTACACTTCTAAAGTGTGCCTGGCTGAGAGAACACCTCCTTTTGTTATGGGCCAGGGAAAACAGACTGCAACATTTGCTTTCTCATAAGTTCAAAGGGGAAGGTGGGGGGAAGCATCAACCTAGTATATGGTGTTTGATATTTTTCTAAGACACCAGAAAACAAAATAAAAACCTGCACCAGCAAATTGCTCTTAAGTCATAAGAGTTGAAAGTGTGAACAGCCTGATGGGTTAACAGAGACCCCTACTTTTTATTGTAAAACACCCTAATGGCATTCAGCACATATTTCCACTGATTTTAATGACGCCAGGATTTCATCTTTCATTCTCAAGGATTTTCATTACACCAATGCATATATTACAATCCACCATCCTTATGGGCTGCTTCAGTAAGGAGTCCCATCTCAATCTGGAAAAAGGATGATTTTTGATGAGTCCTTGTATATCCTCCATAGCCCATCCAGCTTGTGCTGGCACCCACACCCTGGTCAGACAACACAGTGCCAAGGGACAGGGAAATTACACCTTTCCTAGCAGCAAATGAACATGCTCATCTGGAAGAATCTTTAAAAAGCTCCCTTTTTAAGAGGGAGGTAGTTTTCTGCCAATTCAGTGCTCCGAACAAGCCCCACAGATGGTGAGGCAATTTCCAGAGCTGGCAGAAGAGGAAGAGCAGGATCACCTCTGGCCAGTGGCCACTCCAGCAGCTCCACCTCTGAGGTGAGGGAAAGTTTTCCAGAGGAGCTAGAAGGGACCATAACTCAGCTGTGAGAAGTGCTAGCTGAAGAGAAATGGCCCAGTAGATGGAGATTTCTTTAGAAAACATGTAAATGAAAATTTTCTGATGCAACGGCTGAACTTCTCTTTCAGGAGCACCGTATTTTGTGTTCTACTAGACCAGTTATTTAGGGATTGAGAGTCTGTTTGGCATGCTTCCTTTGAGGAGGTGCTACAGCCTTCATTCTCATTTCAGTGTCTCAGACCTTTGCTTCCACCCCACAGACACTGAATTAGTTTCCCAAGCAGGATATGCAAGCACAGGGAGAGCATCTACTTGCAAGCAAGCAGGAACACACTAAGGAGAGGGATGAGACACTGGCACAAGCATTCCCTCTCTGACCTGTACCAGGTCACTGCAGTCTCCCCCAGCCACACATGGCTTTCTGGAAGCATCAGCCCCTCGGTCAGTGAAAAGGGCCATTTGTTCCCAGTACCAGAGAGCAGCCACAGCACAGCACTGGTGCTCAGGGGAGGCACTGAGCAGATGCTCTGGGTCGCTGCTTGGTGGCCTGGGCTCTGGCATTGCTCACTGCAGCTGTTCTGTTCTGTACACATTGAATACACTTAAAATCTGTGCTTATGTCCTTGCCCGGCTGTCCAGCGCACTAATGCTAGAAAAAGAAATGTATTGAAGTGAACAGAGCAGGAGTTAAGTCTGAAGGGAAGGTGGCCCCATTCCCTCCACCACAGAAACCAGCTCCAGATGAGTTTTTCCCACTCACCTGAGTCAGAGGCAGCCCTCATGAGCCAAGCCACCACCACTGAGGTTTTGCACTCCCCGTGCTTTCAGAAGCAATGCAGCTCCAGCAGTTGCTTCCCTAACATCTAACTTTTGGGGAGAAAATCGCTTCTTTCCCTCAATAACATGATGTTATGTGAGGCCATCTTACAGCCCAGCAGCAGGATCCTATTTCTGGCCCTGAGGTATGTTCACTTGATTTGGCATCCCTTCACCTATACTAAAACCAAGCATGTGCTAATGCTACAAGCTGCCCACAGCTCTGCTGTTCTGCACACACACAATTACTTGTGCTGAGTGTCCACTTTAGCCTCCTGAGTGTGGACTAATGCACAAGGAAGAGCCCTAGTCCCAGCTACCAGCATGGATACTGTGGACCCATGCCAGGTTCAGTTCAATCCCCAGCAGCAGAGCAATCCCTACTTCCCAAATGAAGAAGGAAAAGTTTAGCAGATGCCATAGCAAGGCAGAAAATAACAATTTCATGAGAGGTTTTGAAGTTCCCCCATTTCTTTTTGTTCGGCTGCAGAAATGTCGCAGTCGGTTTCCTGCATCCTGAGTGACCAGACAGCTCAGGATCACAGAGCTGCCCCGAGGGCAGTTCCTGCATTGTCACCAGGTACCAGAAAACTGTCATGTCAGGCTGTGTGTGACTCTGGATCCCTGGCTATGGAATGCAAGTGTGAGAGTAATCTCCCACTCCTGTTTACTGAGGCTGTTGACAAAGAGCCCTCAATGCCTTTTAACTTGCATGGTAAACATAAGTGGTCCTGTAAAGTGGGATTTTTAATTTGACTTGTAAAATGAGATTTTTCAGAAATACTCTGCAGCTGAGTTGCTCATTTTGATAGGACTATCCACATAAATTCTTAATTCAGACAAGTTTTAGGTTCTCATACAAATTTCTAATCATGGTCTGAATGCACTAACAGGCTGTGCAGCCATTTCCCCCCAGCTCCACTGCTCAAAGCTGCCTATGGCACAGTGTAGCTGTTCCTTCTGGGACTGAGCTTGCATGAAAAAGTATTGTAAGAAACCTCACTCCTTCACTTGGGGAGTATTATTTTATGGGTTTTTTAGAGTAAAAGTTTTCTGCTAAAAATCTTTGTCATGAGAGTGACTATAAAAATAAAGTTCCGTTTCCAAAATTCTAATAGTCTGTCAAGTATTAAAATTGTGTTTGAAGAGTCCCAGTAACTATTACTTTTTAATGATACAATTTTTTTTTAAATGCTTCAAGGTTGTTGCTATGGAGTACCTAGATCACCTGCAGCTATAGGAATAAGCATCCTGTAATGTATAATGAATGCTGAGCTCTACCTAGTTTTGCCCAGGGCTTGTTTTGCCTTAAAATGTTGGGGGCTGTTTTGGGGTTGATTGTTTCAGTAATATTTGTGGTAGTTTTAAAGGGCTTAAATACAGTCCAGGGAGAATTCTAGTGCTGTTGTTTTACATTTTTCTATAGTGAATACCAAACTCTTTTGCATAGTTGATAACTCATCCAAGAGCAGTTTTAGCAGAAAAATTACCATTTATAACTTTATAGCTAGGACTGCTGGTAGGCAGGATAATGCAGAAGTAGGCTGATCTGCCCTTCCCCTGAGACACAGGAGAAATTAAAATGTTCCCTGTCCACTCCTAGCTAAGATGAGATGCTAACTAGAAGCAGGGAACCCTATACACTGTCAAGTCCCTATTTCAAAGGGAACAGAACATTTACACTTTTATGAATAGTGCTGAGTGCCAAAGGTATTGGATAAACATGCATCATTTCCGTGCAGTTTTATGAATCATTCTGTAGCATGTATTAATCCCAGATGGTATGGGAACATCACCTTTGAAATGAATACTGCTGTCTGAACCTTACTGACTTCTGCTGCCCAGAACCACCACAGCCCTTTAACATTCACAGAGCAGGTACAGCTCCCTGTCCTCTGTCATCTCCTGAGAGACAGCCTTCCTCCACCTGACAACTTAATGTTAGTTTAGATGCTTAAAAAAAAAAAAAACAAAAAAAACACCTTAAGAATGCATTGGCTCCAGGTCTGATGAACAGATTTTGTCAAGCTTTTAGATATTTGAGAATACCATGCTATTTTCATGGACAGATGGACAATGTAAGTACAGTTAGGCATGAGGCATTTGGTTTCTCAAGGCCTTGCTTGCCCACACAGACAGGTAATTGCTCAGCACTTCTAAAAGGCCCATAAACAGAAGTGTGAGTGGTTTTGAAAGCAGTTCTTTCATTGAGGGGAGATCACCTAAGCCAAGTTGTTGTTTTGGGTTTTTTGGAGCAGCAAAAGGTACCTTAGCTTTGATCACACTTGGGCTAAGTATCCAATTCAACTCCTGAATTCCACCAGCCAAAATAGTTCAAATCCTGAAGCATTCAATTATTTCAAGTAGTTACTACAGTCCTTTAAAGTTGAGTTTACTGGAGAAAGTAAACAGAGAGGTGCAAAACATGGAGCTCTGCTGCTTGATTCACCTTTCCCAAGAGTGGCAAAGCTTCTGTGTGAACTTCTGTGGGGATTCAGGAAACCCAATACCTCCAAGCATAGCACCATTACCTCAGTCTAAAGCAAACCAGAGCCAGTGAATTCTGCAGAGCTAACTGCTCTGGGAAATCTCAAAGATCATTGATAGAATGGCTCACAAAGTTGGGTTAAAAACTAAGCCAAGCTGAACATAAGCATTAACGCCTAAAATACAGGCTCCTACTCACTTGTACCTCCTTTAAACATACAGGATCTCCTAGACAACATGCTTAAAAGAAGTTTGAAAGTCAGTAGATAAAAGAGGTTTGTCCCATGGATGATCTCACTGGCATTTTCTCCACACCTCACGTAATGACAAAATTCAAAGTCGCTTTTTTGGAGCGTCACTTCCAAGTTCTCACACCCTGAATTTTGTGAGCTGGTTGCTAAACATGAGGCATCTTTACAGAATGCTATGCAGAAGAACATGAGTGCTCTCTATAAAAAGCTGATCATCCTTCACAAAGTTCCAACTCCTAGTACACATAATTTTCAGAGACAAGTTTTCTTTTATTTCTTGTGCAAGGCCATGCATTTCATCAGTAGTCTAGGTTAGATTTGTAATATATTTGAGCTACCTGCTCAAGCCACAAGACCCTATTGCTGAAATAAAGGGCATAAAGAGCACAAGAAAGGCATCCAAAACAGCCATTCTCTCATCCATGTCTGAGAAACATACACTAAATTTTTATATCTGAATAGCATATTTTACTAAGATAACGAGAAACCTAACCTTTCCTCCATTAGCTAGCAATATGTTCTAATAAATACTTTTTTTTAAATTCCTGTGCAAATCAGACTAATTATTTCACTATGAAATAAAATAGGCATTTTTGACATGTCTTTTGCCATTTAAAATTATTTTATTCTTATGGGATTCAAGCCACTGTCCCTTAAATCATGCCAGGGGCATGTGAATGATAATGAAAATGGAAGTAAGGTCTGAAAAGACTTAAAGAAAAAATTTGCTTGAATTTTAAAATTTCTCAAAGCATAAGCTCAAAACTGTAAATAAGTATATAACTATTGTATAGTAAACCAACTGGAATTTTAAAAAGCATCAAAACAACCTTCCTAGTTTAGTTAATCTTCACTTTTTGGAAAAAATATTTAAAGTATGCAATAATAAATCATTGTCTCACATTTTTCTCATACTGAATGAGATCCACATATGTTTTCAGGGGTTATACATGGTATCTGTAACCCTCAAACTAAGACCCTGTTCCTGGTGCCATCTTGCCTTTTACAGAAAGCTCTTCCAGACTTGTAAAACAAATCACATTCTGTCATTTCCCAAGAGTACTTAGTCACCCACAAGAAACTGGAGGAAAAAAATTTACAAATAAATAAAAAAAAAAGCTAAAGAGCAAAAGCAGCTCCATAGCAGAGTGCAAAAGGTAGCAACATAGCAGCAAGCTAGATAAGGAGAGATATTTACAGAGAGGCTGCATTTAATCAATAGAAAACATTTAATATATACACCAATGTTTTCCAGCTGCCTAAAACCCAGTAATTCCTGCTAACTGGTTTCATGCATAATCCCCACAAGGAATATTTATAAGCTATTTCTTTGGCACAGAACTATTTTAACATTCTTATAGTTTACACCTGACTTACAAGCTAGTTTCTGGTCACTGTGTACTACAAAAGATTGCTCCTTTCCTCCAGCTGCAGGAAAAAGAGAGGAGCTGCTGTGCGTGAGCCCTGGATACATTTCAGCTGGGGATGTTTCTTTGACAGTAAGAGACAAGATGAGAGCACAGACAATCCACAGTACTCCAATGAATTAACATCAGATGACTTTGGTGGCTGTGACAAGCAATAATTTGAATCCAAACCATGTAGAAGGCCTAATTCTGTTCAGGCATAAATTGGAGCAACTCCACTGAAGCAAATCCAATTTGCTGCAGAGGTATCACAGGATGCACACACAGCAGCTCTGGGCACTGCAGGGCTCACCAAGGCACACACTGCACATGGACACACAGGCTCTGTTCTCTGGAGAAACCCTGGGGCTATGGGAAAAGACTCCGCACACCTTTATCCCTGGATTGGCACCACCCATGGTGACAAACACCAATCCCAGCTCACTCTTCCACAGCAGCAACTTCTCTCTGCAAGGACTGCAAGTTACTGCAATAGCCAAAAATTGCCCTGACACATCTCAGAGCTCCTGTTTTAGGATCACTTCTCCAGCACCATAAAGCAAGCTGCAATCCTTCTCCTTGAGATCCCATGTGACACCTGTGCCAGCTCCCCCTGCTCCATTTCCCACCTCCTTCCCAGCCTTCCTCTTCCTAAACCAGTGCATAGGCAGGACTAACAGCAGGTTTTTCATCTTTTTGTTTGATGTTTTCTGCCTTTGGGACACAGAGGTGGTGTCAGGGCATATCAGCACCTCCACATGCACAGGAGCGAGGAAGGCCCTGTGCTCCCAGCCTGACCAGCCAAGGCAGGGGCAGTTTGCACATGGAGCAGTCCTTTCCTGTGCTGCCTGTGTCCTGAATGTCTTGGCCATTCTTGTTCATTCCCTCTGGACATGAGGAGCTGAAGATGTGGCCATTACCTTACCACTGCAGTAGGATACCTCTACATTTTGGCAAAAACTCTAAGGCAGTTGTGTTGTCACCTATGTCTGCTGCGACTACAAAAAGTTATTGCATTTATAATTTGCATATGCAAGTTATTACACGGATTTCATTAATCTGTTCCTAAAAATGCTAAGAAAGTAGGAGAACTGTTTCAGGATAGATAAAGAGGATAATTTAATTGTTATTTAATAGAGAAATGCATCCGTGTTTATTTAACAGTTTCCCCCTAGCCACCGGTATACCATTATCAAATTAAATAACATCTAATCAGGCTATCAGATTATTGTATTCTTTTATGAACCAGCAAATGCTTAATGGGTTTCATTTTAGAAATAAGGACGTTCATATTGCGGGAGATTAATGCTATGAAAAAATATCTATATTATCTCTGAGCAATAAGGGATATGAATTAATGGATAGATGACCTAGTTACAAAAATGTGATGCTTTTTAAAAAATTCAATATTAAGTATTTTAAACCTTGCAATGTTAATACTTTGAATATACTTCAATAAAGAAGCCTTATGTTATGCAAAAATGTTACACATTCTGACACAGAAACACGAGCTTGGTTTTAATTGAAAGGAATCCTGACACCCTCGCCGCAGGAAGGGGAGTTATGTGTCCTGATGGAGCTGGCACTCTGAGGCTGGCTGGCAGTGCCCACTGCTGCCTGCCCAGTCTCAGCCCAGCAGCAGCCCCTGCTGATGGCCACAGAGGTGTTCTGACCCCCACGGTTGGGGGGTCTCCGGCCCCGCTGCTGACACCAAAGGAGGAGCTCGAGGGGGCAGAGGGGGCGGCTCTCCCCAGCACCCGCAGAGCTCTGAATGCTCCATGACAGCCTCTGCAAAGGAAAGGCTGGGGAAAGGATCTGCGGCTGCCTCCAAGCCCTCAGCCGAGCTACAGCTCTGTGTGCAGCATCTCCACTTTCTGTATTGCATATCTAAGCATTCTATACTCTTTCAAAGCCGAATTGAGCACAGGTTTTATCATTAGTTCCTTCTGAAAGTAAGAAAAAGGCCCAAATTACACATCCTCTCATTAACAGTATTTTTCTTTGTCTTATACCACAATTTCTTCTGCTTGCTCAACCAATTATTCCTCCCTTCTCTACCCAGCTCCTACCACTCAGCTTCAAGGCAGCCAGTCATTTCCTACATTCCATCACCATGCAATAAAACTGCTTCAGACCAAGATGTTTCAGATTCAAGGCACTTAAATCAAGGTTAGACCTTGCAATTTTACAGCAGTAATGCCTCCAGAAATGAAGCTAAGGCCATGTCAACTTCATAATTTTTTAATGCTATGTCTTATTCCAGGATGGAGAATTTTTAAAGAAGCTTCAAAGACCAAGAAAAGAAAAACTGAATGGTTTTTAGTAGCTTCTTGTTGTTTATCTTAAAATGCTATCACAATGAGTCAGTAGCTCAGACTTGTAAATACTATCCTACCTCATCTCTCTGGTTATTACTCAGCCAAGCCTTTCTAAAATATTTAAGTAATCGTTCTCTCTCTATTAAAACAACAGATGGAATTCCCAACCTTCAATTTTATGTCAGGATTCTGCAGTAATTTATTAACAGCTTGAACTCTGTTCTCTTGAGGGTTTAACCTGATGGTTGAACCCAATTACATTACAGTCCTTTGTTCATCAAGGGACATATGTAATATGATATTAAATATGAAACAACTCGTGCCTGAATAATGTAGTCTTTGTGATACAAATTGATGGAGTGTGGAAGCCCAAATTCCAAGATCATAAACTATTCTTAGTTTTGATTTTATAGTACAAAAATTCAGGACTAATTCCACTGCTGTCAGCTGACTTACTAATGTGGAGCTGGCATAAATTAGAGCTGAATCATGATTTGTCTCTCTCATTATTGTCAAGGCATGCTGAAGTCCTAGTCATGCACTCACAAGCTGGTTTGTGACTCCCAGAATATACATTTACATCAGTCTATCTCTCCTCCAGACAATCTCAGTCCCTCCAACACAAGCTAGAGGAATCCCCCCCCACACAGTATCCAGACTGTAATTCCATGCAGCTCAGAGTGTCTCACCACAGCATGGAAACCTCCCACACAGAGTGGGAAATCTGCTTTGCTGTGCAGTTATATTTGCCATTGTAAAATCACTCCTTTTAAGCTAACTTTGGCAGGTTAGTATATTGCTTTTTCCATTATGAGTCTTCCCTTCCTACCCTATTTTTTTCCTTCTTGCATCATGATGCAAGCCTTGAATGTTCATTATTGTGCTTCTCCCACCATTTGCTCCAAGTCCCACACTTTATGGATGGCATGGCATTCCTGAGCTCTTCCATCTGGCTCATGTGCCCCTGCTTTTCACCTAGGTTCCAGACACTTCCAATGCATAAAAAAAAAAAACCCTTCTAATTAAGAAGTTAGGCCAATGAACTCCTAATAACCAGGGAACCTTGTAGGCAGAAAATGTCACTGGCTAAAGATATCTTGCTTATTTTGAGGCCATTTATATGTTCATCCCAAGCCTCAATGCCCAGCTGAAGCATTGCTGTCAAAACAGTTCCCCAGTTACAGAGGGGACCAAATGTATTCATTTTCATGTTAAATTTTAATTACAGCCGCAAAAAAAATGTATTTTGAAACATCCAGCACACTGAAATTAGCAGGCTGTCAGCATACTTGGCACACAATAGGAAGGACAAGATGAGTGGAATCACATCTCCCTGAAGTGCAGAACTCAGAAAATCCATACCTAAAGTGGGAGAGAATCAGTCTATCATCCATGGGTGAGAAAGAAGCACCTCAAAAGTATAAATTACTTGACTGGAGGACAGATGTTTCAGAGATTATTTGTACTTCAGAAGAATAAAGTCACTCGACTACACAGAGAATAGCTGGCAGGTCAGGTATGGGCACCTACAGTGCAGATGCCTAAGCAGGGAGCAATTCTGCTCATGGTGCTCAAGGGGAAAAATATGTATATTAAATATAAACACTTGCCCTGATGCTTTAAAACACAACTTTAAAACACCTGACCACAAAGTTCTGCTCAAAATCATCTTAGTTAATACAGTCCTTATATACTAAGTCTAGAGATGGCCAGGAAGATCAGACCTTTTGCTTTGCCAGATGTCATTCTGCTAGGAAAAATGTATTTGTACTTTTAACTCAGAAAAAATGTAGTTCAAAGACTGAAATTATGTTTCCATCCCATGAAGCAGTTTTGCTGCCAACTCTAAAAACTTTAAAACCAAGAATGGATTTTGAAATTATTTCATCAGAGAGCAATAACACTTTCTTTATGGTTCAGTTTACCATGTGTAATTGCCAGTGTTAATCTACACAGAAGTATTCTAAATCCCAGTCCTAAAGAAACTCTAACCTCATCTAAGTTTGTTTTCTGGAACTGAGCAAGAGTCAAGCCCACAGCTGAGTTTTGAAGGAAGTCTAGGGAGTTTGAAATCATTACCTTTCATATAGAAGGATCCCTGCTTCTTTTAACTTTTTATAAGCTCATTTACTTGTTTTGATCCTTTAGGTTCTCAAAACTCGTCATATTTTTAATATATCTTTCTGGTATGAATTTAAAATCCAGTCAAAAATGAGTACTGACTCCATCCCAAACCTTTGTGAAGGAGGACTTTGGCTGCTTTGTTCTAAGTGCCTCCATCTACCTGACAATTCCCTTTGCCTGGAAAGAGAAGACTGATTAGGAAGGTTGTCCCCTTCCTAATCACTGGCATACACAACAAACAAACCAAACCCAAGCATCTCCTTTCCTTGTTCACACATTTTAATACAACCCACCTTTTTTCCCATCTATAAAGCATGAGTCCAGCACCTCTGAAAAGCAGTCAGTTGTTTTTTTTTTCATTGCAACTCCTCATGCAGTCCAAGTTGAACTGAGATCAAGTTCTATTTTAATTATTCTATTGTGCTTTTGGTGTTTAACCAATCATATTTCATGGCAGAGACATCCGCAGTTCAAAAGCACATACAGATATTTTGGGTGAGTATCAATCTGCCATGGGTAACTAATAATTTCAGATGGATAAGAGAATTATTGGCAAGCCTGCCCCAAGACTGAGGTGTGTAGTCCTTGGTCTCTCCCTTTGTGAATGCATTGCTATGGGAAATGATGATACTGAAGCAATTGCACCAAGTCTTCAACCAGCCCAGTTTGAATATTAGATCTGAAATTAAGGTTTTACTTTTGTGACAGAGCAAATATTATCTATCTTAAAATTATGTTCCCATCTTGTTACACCAGAGCCTGCCAAGCCCCTGCCCTCCTCAGTTCCCAGCAGGGTGGTAACAAACACCCTGCTGTAGCCTCTCTTCCATCTCTGGGGAAGTCTGATGCTCCTTCCTTGCTCTCCCACCAGACCACGAGGCTGAACTCCATGCCGGGGGTGACCTGTGCTTTTTGGACAAGAACAAGCCAACCAAGAGTTTCCAGCTCTCAAAATGCTCGCACATTTCAAGACTTAAGGGAGCTGATTTTGGAAGTGTTCCATTAAGCCTTTACTTCATTCACTGCCAAAATCTCTTAAGAGTTTGAAGTGTCTCATTCTCTGCCTTACCTGGCTGTGAGGAGCGCTAGAGCCCCCATGGGACACAGGGTCAGTCAGCTCAGGTGCTCAGTCTCCTGCACTTCAAGCACATCAGATGTTTTTCTCTACTGAGAACTGTTTTCCCCATCATTCTGAGCAGTGTAATACAGTAACACATTGCATGGTGGAAATGAGAACTTCTTTAAAATCAAATATCTTTAGTTAGCAACACACAAACCAGAGAGCACCAGGCTTCCCACTTACGAGTCGGTTGCTTAGCACTTACCAAAGGGACACAAACACTTGCATAATCTAAGACTTCTGAGTCCAAATCTTGCATATTTAAGCAATGTGCAGAGTCAGGATTACTACAAACTCAACTTTGGAATGCTATCTATTGGACTATAGTCAAACATGAATTAATTTGGGCTATTGCTTTTTAAATGCTCACGGGGCATTTTTAAGCACATTCTCTATGGAGAAAGAGAAATAGTAACATTGCTTATGTTATGAGCAACATAACCTTACAACAGTTCTTAGCTACTGCACAGTAAACTGGATATGAAAAATCAAGGGGCTCTTCAAAACCTGATTCTTCAGCAGTTCTGTCATACAAAGGTGGCACTGTCCCACAGCTGAAGAGGCAGAGCCCAGAAACAGAAGGGACGTTCAAAGTTGACACATGAATCCTTTTAAACCCTCAGTGCCTTGGCACAGTGCTGAGCCTGGCCTTGTCCTTCCTCACACTCACCCCATTAAAGGCAATGAGAGTGAGGTCTTGGAGGAGTTGAAACTGGGCCCTATATGGGGAATTTTACAGGAGTCACACTGGTTAGCAGATGCTTTTAGTTGGTTGAGAAAGCAAATAGAGAGCTGTTATCTTCCTAACCCTGATGGGTTTGGGGTTTTGTTTGTTTTGGTTTTTTCTGCAGCATAAGAAGTAAAGTAACTTATTTGTATTTAATTAGTTTGGGGTTTTTTTGCTGTTCTCTAATAATAAAAGAAAAAAAACAAATGCAGTAGTGCTTCTTAGTAACAAATCAAACCTTATCTTAGAGCCTGAGCTCTCTTAAACCAGCAGGGACAAGCAATGGGGAAGGCAGGACTTGTGCTTCTCAGGAAAACAACAATATTAATTTTGCAGTTAAAGATTTCTTTCCTATTTTACTGTTATACAATACTATTTCTGTACAAAACTGGTTGGTTTGGGTTTCTTCATATACACAGCAAGAGAGCTCGTGAGGCACACTACCCTGGAGCATTACCTCAAGCAAAAAAACTCTTCTGTATCAAGCTGGCAGCATGCACATGAAATCCATACTCTGCTGGCAAATACTGATCCCTCTGAGCAAGAGCTAAGTGAATTTCACTGATCCAGTCAGGCAGGTGTGCAATGAGGAAAGGGAGCAGGGCTCTCTAGAAACAAGGATCCAGAACAGGCTAGAGAGAAAGGACACCTGACTGTCCCAGCTTTATCTGTTTGTTTAGCTGCTCTGTAAAGCTCTTGCCACACATGGGTAGAACTCAGGGAAGAGGCATATGCCAGATCCTAGACTCACAAGTTATGTACAGGAGCAACTGAGAAAGCATTAATAGAGCTGTCACAGAAAAAAATAAAGGACTCTAGACCACAAACAACGCTCTTCATCCCAAGAGTGACTCTAGGTCTCTGGAGAGTAGAGTAAAAATAAACCTTCAAATTTCTCCTTCTAGTTTCACTAAACTAAAAAAAACCACAAACTTAGGTACAAGAGCAGTGCTTTGCTTTATTAGACAATTCCCAGGCACAAGCAATAAAAGTTAATGTTAATACAGATCAATTTAGATGACATGAAGATGATTGTTTATAGTGCTCTGCTAAGTCATAAACAAGCACTCAAAAGAAGTTGCACTCAACAGCCTGCAGTGCACATACAGCCTTTGTCTGGTGTTTGGCACAGGGCTGGGTGAAGAGAGCTACAGAAAAGGCTCCGTGCTCATTTTTCTAGCTCCTAAGGCTTCAAAACTGACATCCTCACTAAAATGAGCTATGTGAAAACAGCATGACTGTCAATAATTTCATCATCACCATGTCATCAGCAAATACCTGATAATTATCTCAAGGCAACCCTTCTTAATTACTCATTATTTTAAAGCACAGAGATATTAGGGGAAGAATTACTCAATAGCAAAAGCAGCCCAAAATGGGGACCAGAAGCTGTGTCCCACTGCTGACAGGAGCAGTGTTCCATACCCCCTAGGTGTGAGGCACAGCTCCCTCAGACCTCAGTTCAGATCCTTGCCAGCCACAGTCAGCAGCATCTCATACATAACAATCAGCCTGCTTCAAGCATCGTTCAAGATACTTTTCTTCTTTTCCAGTGTCAGCAGAGATAAACTGCTTGAATAAGGGCATCAGAGCTACAGCAAGAGAAAGGCAGTCTTGCAAAGAATTTAAGCCCAGTGAAAAGAGAGCTAATTCCCTGCAACCACTGAGGGTACCCACGTGTTCAGTGCAGAAAGTTACCTATAGTGTTGAAGAAAACTTATTCCATCAAAACTTACCACTGGAGGCAGCAGCTGAGAAAAATTTTCAGCTTTTTGCTGAGATGAAAGCCCTCATGCTTGGTATTTTTACCTGGATTTACCAGATTCTTTTGCTTAAAGGCAAAAAGCATGCAGCCATGGGGCAGTTATTGGCTGTCATTACACCTGTTGCAGGAGAAGGCAACTCAGTTCAACTGGTTATTTATGAAAATGAAATCATTTTACAATACTTTACTCCAAAAGCCTTCTCTCCTTAAAGAAACCCACCAATGCATGTATTCTACTCTTCCAAATACAATTAAAAAGAAGCCCACTAATCACAAAAAGTCTTAGTAGCAGAAATCTTGGCTCCTCTAGGATAACACTGGAGGTACACTGAGCTAAGAGAGAGAGACCTCTGTCTTAGCTTAAGTAGAGCCCTGGGCCCCAGGGGCAGGGTGTGGGAGGGTGCCCAGGTGGGGCTGTTCAGGGCATGAAGGCTGAGTGGCACCCTTGGGGACCAGGCAATCAGTCCTACTCCCTTCAGCTGCCAAACAAACTTTATATCACCTTCCTTAGGTTCAGGGGGAAGGTGCATTTATGTCCCATATATACACACACAGAATAATCCCCCAGAGCACTTTCTCCAGCTCTGCCTACCATTGAAATCAGCTAATGCACCTGCATTCTGTCCTATAGGAAAGCCTTCACTATCTTGCCTAGTAAGTGACTTCATCCAAATAATTGGAGGTTTCAGCCATATGTGAGGTGGTTTGTACCATTGGTATGGGATAAAAAACAACATGGTGGAAATTCTTTTTTTTACTGGAGCTTCCACCAGACCTATCACCCCTTGGTAAAAATATATTTCTTGGTGTCCTTAGGTCACAGTAGAGACAGGTAATAAAGCCTTCAATCTGAAGGTGTGTTGGGATACTCCCGCCTCCTGCCTTCAGGGATGGAAAGGAACCATGGACAAGCATATAGGCAATCTCTAGAGGCAGCAGCAGAGTGGTTTCAACCAACAGATTCTAGACCACATGAATTATGTGTCTACTGTCTGCATGTCTAAATGCTCTTTTCACTTGGCAGAAATAAGTCCTGACAGAATCCCCCCCTCATATCACAAAAACAAGTGTGTGGGGTTTTGTCTGCCTGTGTATTATGTGAATGCTGGTTTATGCTGATTGCTACCTCAGGTCACAGATAAAGAAAACAAAAATTTAATGCTAGTTTGAAGTAGACTGAATTATGCTATTTTTAGGGTTTTTTTTAATTTTTATTAGTTTTGAATAATTATCTTAACTCTTCTGCTCTAGGAAAGACAAAAAAACCTATGAAGTGCTGTATCTTTTCCTTATTGGAGATAAAACTGCATGATAACTCTAAGTCTTCTACAAGTATCCTCAAATATTTGTGTCCTCATTTATAATCCTTAAATAGCAGTTTTAGAAGATTTTTTTTTCTTGAGAGATAGCATAATCTCCATCCAGCTTGCAGAGGAAAGAGGCTCTCTTCTTAAGTGGAACCCTTTACATTCCTATATGCCTTGTACAAACAAAATTGCCAATTGAAATGCCAGTGGTAGTTCTTGCAATGAACTCCCTCCATATGTGCTAGAGAAAAAGCAATGAATCATAGAGGGAAACAGAGGCTAAAGCAAATCAACCCTTTCCCATTAAATGCTACCACATCCAGCATTTCAATTAGCTAATATTGATACTATAATTTTGTATGTTGGTGATTGCATGTGCAATACATAACAGCAAATTACTGCAATCACCAACTGTTGAACAAGTGCTTCCGACTCACCAGCTACTCTTTGATCTTAAAATTGTAGTTTCCTATTAACAGTTAAGTACCATAAATGTACATTAATATAAATGAGGAAGGAGGTAAGTTTACAAAACACAAGAAAAAAATAAGTCAAGTGAAAAGGCACAGCAGTGAGTAATCATGTATGTAATGGCAGTCTCACTACTATGCTCTTTCCTTTCCTTGCTAGCTCACTGTAAAAATCACAGTGGTTGTTACTACTAAGGAGAATTCAACACTAAAACAATCCCTCACACCCGTCAGCATTTCAGACTGCTCCCCTTCCCCAGTTTCCTTGACCTCAAAGTGGTCTGTAAGCCCTGGACATTGTTATCTTTCATGATGAGCTATGTAGAGGATTAATATTGATATAGTCAGAGAGCCTGAGATGATATTCAAGACTTAATTCTCATTTTTGCTAAGATTGCCTTACATCATGGTAGAGTAAGGCAATGTCAGCAGGCATCATGTTCTTGTAACTGGGTAGCTGCCTGGTTTTGCTCTGGTTAAGAATGCAGTCGTGATGAGGGGAACACCAGGAGATA
>WBNQ01033006.1:0-35075 GCA_013401375.1 Spizella passerina | reverse complement strand
AGCCCACACCACCACACCAAACCAACAACAAGATGCAAGGGGGACCAAGATTCATTACATGTCCAATGTAGTTCAGCTTTTCAGCACTCTGTTTCAAACTTGAGGAATGATGTTTTGTGATAGAGTAGTTATGGGATAGAAAAGTGGCAGAAGATGCTGGACTCGGTGGAAGAGTGGATTATATTCATGAAGCAACAGGATCTGGTACTCCAGCTAATGAGAAATGGCAGCTTGTATTTTGTAGATCCGAGAAAGAGGCCTCCTGAGGGAGCAAACAGTGAGAGTTGTGCTGCTTTCTGTGGAGACAAGACCAAGGCCACAATAACCCAGTGGCCAAGCTCTGTTCCTCCTCCAGGGTGTGCCTGAACCTTCACCTGGGTCCCACATGAGATATGGTATCTATGGCTGTACCACGGTACATTAAACCTGCAGATCACACTTGCAAACGGTGGAAAGAATGGGTGAAAGTAAGTGACAGGCAGCTCGAATGTGCACGGTTTGGTCCTGGATCCGGTTTTGGGTTTGGCTTTTCAAAGTTTGTGTTGCAGACCGAGTGGCGGCAGTGAGTCGATTTTTTGATGAATTCCCCTTTGGTACTTCTCTAAGGAGACTTGTCAGGAGGCAAGGCTTTGGGGAAATATAATTTCAAATGATTGGGACCAATTTACAGGCAACAGCAAGAGACTGGGATCATCTCGTCCTTCCTCGTGCCCCCAGTGCTGCTCTGTACCCTGAAATGAACTATTTTTGAAGCACCGGTATGCAGAGCAGTTTTGCAGTTACACACAAAAAAAAGGGATTTAAGAACAAAAGATTGTTCTGGACAGTCAAACTGGAATGAGTTGGAAGGAGACATTTAGGAAGTGGTTTCTTGGACACTAATTAGGACCATTTGCTTGGGGTTGCCATTATTATCCTTTAAGACTGGAGGGCACGATAGATCAAATGATTTATATATCATTAACAATTCTTGTTAACCATAAACAGGGTTGGGCTTTTCCATACTGATTACCAAGTAATGCAATAAGGACTTGTTTTATTTCTTCTGCAGTGTCCATATGAGCAAGCTAATGTGAAAATGAGTCCAAAAATAAGTGTTTCAGCTATATTTTCTTCTTCTTCTTCTTCTTCTTCTTCTTCTTCTTTTCTTTTTTTTTCATATAAATTACTATTAGCTTTTTTCATTCTGTGAGAGTGGCTGCGAAACTGAAGCCCATCATCTCTTTGTGGCTTCCACTGCTGGAACACTGGCATTTGCTGTACCTGATCCTGGCTCCCAGTGAATGTGTTTTAATTGTCATAAACCACAAACTGAACCATATGCGAACGTGTGTTTTCAACAGCGCATCAGTGAATCCCTTTCACTTTTGTGTGTGCTACAAGTAACGGGCTACAATCCCATAATAATTTTCCCTTTAAAAGAAACTAAGAAAGGGAGCATATGGGATCTGTAAATCCCACAGGTGTATCTAACATTACTTTTGTAAACAACATGATGGCCAAAAAGCGTTGATACCCAAGAGTTTGGACTGTTGAGAGGTGAGGGCGGCAGGGACAGACAGCGTTGTGTATTGTGCTGTGTGTGTTGTGTGTTTTGTGCTGTGGAGTGTGGTGTTTGCTGTGTATTGCTGTATGCTCTGTGAGTGCTCCGTGTGCTCTGTGGTGTGTGTTGCTGTCCTCTGTGTGCTGTGATGTGTGTTTCTGTGCTCTGTGGCGTGTGTTGCTGTGCTCTGTGTGCTGTGTGTTCTGTGCTCTGTGTGTGTGTTCTGTGCTCTGTAGTGTGTGTTCTGTGTGCTCTGTGTGTGTGTTTCTGTGCTCTGTGCGTGTGTTCAGTGTGCTCTGTGTGTGTGTTTTGTGTGCTCTGTGTGTGTGTGTTTCTGTGCGTGTGTTCAGTGTGCTCTGTGTGTGTTTCTGTGCTCTGTGCTGTGTGTTCAGTGTGTTCTGTGCGTGTGTCCTGTGTGCTGTGACCACGGCCGGGGCCGGCTGTCGCTCTTCACCGACACAGGCAGGCGGATGCCCGGGGTGGCGGAGCGCTCCCGCCGCGTACCGGGAAAATCCGCCCTTTGGGATAAGCCCATCCCCTTCGACTGCTCTGGAGGATGCTCCGACGCCTCTGCACAGCGAGCTCGGCCATGCCCGGGCACCAGAGCGGGCCCGGCCGCGGAGCAGCCCGAGGCGAGGCGGGGAAGCCGCCGCCGGGCCGGGCCGGGCTGCGCGGTTCCGCCGCGGGTCTCCGGGCCCTCGGGCCCCGGGGGATGATCCCGCCGCCCTGGGGCAGGGCCGGAGCGGCTCCCGGACACACTTGCTACCGGATTAAATCCCCGGCACTGACGTGGGGGATGGGAGAAAGAAAGGCTCCACAGAATCGCCTGGGTTCCTGAATAATTTAAATTCTTTGTATTTGATTGAACATCGGTCTGTTTGGCATCCAAGTTTGTAAAAACCTTAGAAGCACAAAAGAATTCGGTTTGCAAACATACTACGAAGTGTAAAGCACACCACAGATATTCATGAGCACCCAGGAGGTACTGAGCACTCCTGTACATTCGAGGCCCTTGCCAGGAGCTCCCACATCTTTGTTTCATTAACACGGAGTCCTCCTTTATTTCCTGCTAAAGTCACCGACATCCGGACCGCTGTATTTATTGTCTCGCACGACTTCTGCCACAGATCTTCATTAAGGCTGAACGGCACTCACACAACATGTTCTATCATAGTGCCGATGAATTGCTGCGCCTAGAAAACACTAAATGAATCCCCAGCCCAAAAAGTATTCCTGAGATGAAGCTGGTTCGCGGAGCGCTCTGCCAGCGGGGGGACTCCAGGCCCTGGTGGCCTTCAGGACATCCCGGTGCCTCGCAGCCGCTCCATGATGGACCTTGGCTGGGAGGCATTGGGGTTACCCGGAGGGACTGGAGTAAATGGAAATAGGAGGGTTTATTTATATTTTTTATTTTTGGTGCTTTCAAATGAAACAGTTTCATTTAGTTGGGAAGCTATTGTCAGTTTCCTGGTGTCCCATTTTGATCCCTCCTCAGTTTGGGTTGAACGAAATGTCTTGAAACCTATTCCAGAAAAAAAAAAAAAAAGATGCTTGTACAGGCTTCCAGATGCTAAGATTTAGATCATTTGAACGTCAGCGCAGCCTTCTGGTAACAAAAAACATCCAAATGGATTTCATTTGTGTGTTAACATCCGTCAGATGGGAGAGTAGCACAGTTTAGAGCTAAAGTCTGTTTTCATGGTTTTAGCAACTGGGTCCACATGAACATCTCGTCTGGCAAGTCAATAGGTTGAAGCTACACTGAACAGACCGAGTCCAAATATCTGAAATGACTCGGAATGGTTGTGTTAACAAATACTGATGTAATGTATGAGGCTATTACTGCTGTTTATGTAGATTCGCGTGGGCATGCAAATAGGTGGAGAGAGGGGTCGGTCACTGCCGGGAGAGGCAGCTCTGAAGGGAGCGAGCGGGCTGCGCGCTCCGCAGCAGCGGGCGGGACCCGGGCCCGCGGCTCCGCGTTCCGTGCGCAGCATCCGAGCATCGGTCCCTGTCTCTGAGCGAGCACCGGCCCCGCAGCGTGCCGGGTCCTGTCCCGGCTGTCCGTGCTGCGTGGGGAATTGGCGACGCACGGGCCGGTGCTGCTGCCGCGGCAGCAGTCATGAAATAAAGCATTACATTAGTTAGCCACGACGCAGCAGGTGGCTTATTATGAGCCTTGCATATTCCTCTGCCTCCTGCTCCCATCAGAGCGCTGGTAATTGTGTGTGTGGGGAATATATATATTTTAGGCGATTTAGAGAGTAAGAGGAGGAACGGGGTAGAGTCTTCAGCTGGGGCGTCCAGCGGGCCGGAGCCGGAGCCGGGTTGGGCTTCTTCCTCAAAGTCGCTTCGACAACAACCGTGGTGATTATGATACTAATAATTCTTATTGTTGTACCTTGCGGCAGATGGCGGCTGCTCTCTCAGGGAGGTTAAGAAGACAGCAAGTCCCATGAAGGCCGCTCTCTCCCTGCGCGCTCAGCCGCTTCCCGGCACGCACAGACAGACGGATTTAGCCACCCCTGCCTCGGAGCTGCTCCCGCTTTTGCTCGGGATGCCTTTAAACTTCCTGGTCGCCAGCGGATTTAACGAAACCTTATTCTAAAAGCTCTCGCCATCCGAACCACGGGAACAAGACGGGTTTGCAATGGCCCCAGAGCTGGCACAGCAAGCCCTGCGTGATGAAAACTCCCGGTCCCTGCCCTAAATCCACTCCTCCTGCAGAGACATACTAGGCTTTTAGGTTCTCTACCAGAAGTACCCACACAAACACACACACACCCCTGACCCGCGTCCCTGGCCGGTTTCTCCAGGTGAGCCGCTGCTGTTGCGTGGGATGTGCCCTTTGCTGCCCGGCCGCGCTCAAGGGGACCAGGGCACGACCCGCCGCGGCGCCCGGACTGCCCACGCTCCCCACGCTCCCCAGCCCTGCCCGCGGGAGGGCGGGCGCGGGGCCTCCCCCCGCCGGCCGGGCCGGAGCCGGAGCGGGGAGAGATGCTCCCGGTGCCACCGCGCTGTTCCCCGGCTGCTGCCGAGCTGCCGGCCCGCCGGCAGAGCCGCAACAGACCGGGACCCGCCGCTCTGCCCGCAGCGCACGGGCGGACCCCCACCCGGCGGTGCGCACCCCGGCGGGAAGCCGAGCCCGCCCCGCTTCCTCCGCTCTCCGCCGGGGCTCCGCTGGCAAACTCCAAGGAAGATCATTAGCATCCCTTGCTTTTTTTTTTTTTTTTTTTTCCAGATAGATTACCAAGCTGGCCACGTAGACCTGAGGGTCACATGGCTCAGGGGAGAAGGACAGAAACTGTCGCAGGAGTTAAGAGGAACGGGCAAACAAAGCCAAAGCGAGAAGTCATCTCGTGTGGCTGCTGCAGAAACAGCTCCCCGGCCCCAGGGTCCTGGCAGTGAGCTCCCTCCTGCGAGAGCCGCTCCGCCGGGGCCGGCGGGAGGCGCGGCCGCAGCCCCTCCGCAGCCCGGCCGGGAGCCGGCTCCTGCCTCCCCGCCGGCTCCCCGCTTCCCCCTGGGAGCAAGTACGAGAAATGACTCCCGACCCTATATTCTTCTATTGTTTTGAGGCTGTGGATCAATTGTCATCAGTACTGTCACCTAAGAAGCAATGATTCCGATTCATCTTGGCATCTGATTTTATTCTAATGGGTTAAATTGGGTTCACTTTTACAATTATCCCAGGTTTGACTGAGTAGTATTGCATGACAACTCACAGTTTCATCGGGTTTGGCAAAGCGAGGTTGCTCCATGAATCCGTATATCATATCACATCAGATCAGGCTGAAGTTTGCTGTTTAGCGACTCCATTTGAGAGGCTTTTTATGAAAGTGGGAAGGGTTGATGCAGTCCATGGTTGGTTCAATGCGATTTGAAAAAAAAAATGTGGAGAGATGGCAACAACCCGGGGTTTGCTGCTCAGCTGTGAATAAGCACAGAACGAAAAAAACGGCGTGATGGGGAAACGCTCAGCTCGCTACAATATTTTTAACAGGCTCTCAGTCCTTGCCTTTTTTTAATTTCCTAATATGTTCTTTGCTTTATTAGTTTTATTTACAACCAGCTCCCCATTAACACCTCACCTGATTACTGAGGAGCTGAGACAGCTAATCAAGAAAATCCAGCAAACCAGCCAAAATCGAGAGGTGGGATTTATTTTTTTGCTTTCATTTAGTCTTCTTCTTTATTTATTTGTTTTGTTTTCGGAAATATTTTGAAGCAAACAGTAAATAAAAGACAGGTATCAGTGCATATTGGCGAAAGGTCAGAGGTTAGAAATTCACGTCAGTTCTGTATCAGAGGCTATGCAGAGGGCGGGAAGAGAGAGGGAGAGGAGGGAGGAAAAAAAAATCTTTCCACCAAGCAGCTTGTTTATTTTAATTAACATAGGGATCCTCTGCTAGGAGCAAGGAACAACCTCCATCTACTGGCTAGATCATTGCGTCTCTTCTCCATTCAAAACCCATCCCTCATCACTCATTAAGGAGGGTACAATTTTGGAAGAAGCTTCTAAGGTCTCAAGGTAAGCTCCTGCATGAGTCTTTGCTAGCAATGCAGCTATTTGGATCTCACGGATGTAATTTGCAGGGTGTTTCTTTGGCGTCGTGGTGTTGTTTGTTTGGTTGGGAATTTTTTAACAACACAGAACGGTACTTTCCCCAGGTGTATTCGCAGATAACATTTCATGCTTCTATGTTTTAATCTAGAAAAATAGCTCAGCTTGGGAAGCCTGAGCCGTTCAGCTCAATTTTTAAAAAATGCCCCTTCTTTTGTGCTTCTTTTATTTTTTTCTTTTTTAATGGAATGGCTTCTTTCACCTGTCTGTAATCCAGTCTGTAAGGGATTCCTTTTCAAAAGCAGCAAAATATGATAATTTCCAATGGCTTAATTACAAGAGGAGTGCAAATACGATTACAGCTAATACCAGACAACTATGAAGCTGACAGTGCTGAGGTCCTGGGCGGTGAACAGTTTCATGTTAGACAATAATCTGCCTCTCCTGCTATCTTCTGGCTGTGTGATCACTTGTTTGTGGTCAGTCACAGCGCTTGGCTATGGAAGATATGTGTTTGGGATTACTGTGCAAAGCACCTAGTTGTTTCTTATTTAAATATCATCTCCCTAAGCAGATGAATACGTGTCTTAATTGACATGTTTTCAGATTACCGGGAGCTACAAGCACATTGGAGGTTTGGAGAGTTTTAATCCGATGCCGGTTACGGTTAAAGGCACCCTGCGCTTGTGTCCCTGGCAGCGCCAGCCCCGCGCAGCCCGGCAGGGAGGAGAGGGGCTGGTGCCCGAGTCTGGCTGCTATGCACCGGCTTTAACGCGTCCCTAGCACAGCGATCCGAAAGTTGCTTTACGGAACACGCGAGAGGACTCATGGGAGGAGAAAGATGGTGATGATAAAATACGTTGTGTCTGACTCCGAAGTGGAATTTTAAATAATGTATTTTAAAATAAAAAATAATTTAAAAAATTGAGATAAAATAAACCGCAACCTATTTGAATACTGAAAACTATATTAGCTACATTTGGTCCCACCACCAAGAGATGTAATTCTATTCAGATTTTCTTTCTTTGTGTCTAGATTGGTTGCAGTGCCCGCGGACTTTACAAACAGATGAGACTGATCATTAATAGCACTGCACTCCACCACAAGCTCGTAGAGCAGAAAATAGCGTTAGGATTTAAAAATAGACCTGGCTTTAACCACCCGACTTGCAGGCAACAGGATCGTAATCCTGTTGCTGTTATTACTACGCGCTTTAAATTTCTGGAAATGATTAAAGTGGAAGTGTCTTGAAAAGTTCAGGTGCTGACGGAGAGGGTGTGAAGCTCTGGTGCCCTGCGGGGCGGGAGGCGGCTGGCCCGGGCAGCGCCCCGCGCCTGCAGCCGGACACGCCACGGCCTCAAATGCGGCGGGCGAAATCCAAACCGCTTCTCCTCAAAGAACACCTCCTCCTCCTCCTCCCCACCCCCACCCCCCGCCTGAGCACCCTCCCCCTTCTCCTAATTATTGTTGGTCAATTATTAATTTGCATATAGACCTTGTCCTAAATCCTCCGAACTAAACACGAGATGGTTCACGCTGCGATGGGCTTTAGCCCGTAGCCCGTGGCCAGGGAGAGCGCGGGCTCGGCGGCAGAGCGGATGGCAGGGACCGCACGCTGAAACCTTCCCGGGGCTCCGATAATTGCGGAGGTGGAAGGGGCTCCGGCAGCGCCCGCGGAGCTGCGGGCGGGGATGTGCGGGAGCTCTCCAGCCCTGAGTGGGCAGGCAAACGCTGTACCTGTGGAAACCTCCACAGCGATGTATCCCCCATCCTCCCCATCAGCTCCCCGTTAGCTCGGGGAGTTCGGGTAGAGCCTTACAGAAAGGAAAAGACCGAGAGCGCCTGTCACGTTACTAAAATATTCTGAATATTACACATCAGAAATTCTTTCTCAAATGCTACGGCAAAAGGAGATAAAAGCGCCCTGAGATGAGAAACTGTCGTTCACAGGCAAAGTGCTAATGCCGATGGATTCATGAGGGGCAGGCTCGTAGATTTGGATTTTAGGTTCCCTGTCGTGTTCTTTGTGAGCTTTTCTCTCCCCCACCCCCCAAGCAAACCAGCAAAACTGTACGGAATCCCTCGTGCTATAATGGCAACCTCTCGCTACCAGCCTGCCTTAGAGCAGCGGAGCTCCAGTTCACAGCGAGGAATGAGATCTCAGGAACATTGAAATAGATTTACCTTGATCTCCTACAGGCCTTTTGGAAACGGAGAAGTCACGTTTGATGCTAGCAACAAACTTTTAGTGTCCCTTTAGGTAAGAAGTGGTCTGCCAGCATTAGGATGTTAATCAGAAAACGCCTTGGAAACCCCTGGCCTCCTTTACTGGAGCAGCAGTAGCTACTAGCGTATCCTTAACCGTACCTGATGGAGCAGAAAGAAAGGACCCTCTAATTAATTAAGTGTGTCTAACCGGAGGAGGCTCAGTCATTTCTGAGTTTTGTTATGAGTCTGCCCAATTACTCCTAACGGCGCCGTCGAGCTAAGGTAGAGACGGGAATTTAGCAAGCAATATTTTCCGTGTCTCTGCCTTGGATGCTTTGACGCCGCACCTGCAGAGCGTTTCGGTGAAGCCGAGACAGCAAACGCGAGATAAATGGGGGGAGAGGGCAGCGGTGCCCACACCCGAGGCACCCGAGGCAGGGACACAACCTGCTCGGGGGGCACAGGATCCTCGCTTTAGCTTCCGATGGGACTGGGCCCAGCGGCAGCCGGGGGCTTGCCCCAGACCCTCCCCGCTCCCGGCGGGCACGATGAGTTTGGCGGTCCTGAGCCCGGCAGGGACGCGGTCACAGCGGGACGGCGGCGGCGCTTCCGAGAGGGCTCTGCGGGGCCGGCCCGGGCGGGCGGGGGCCGGTGAGGGTCCTGACTGGCGCACGCCGCGGTATCTTTGGCAACCCGAACGCCACGGGAAATGCAGACCATTTCCAGGAGAGCACATGCAACGTGAAACAGGGGCAGAGTGAGTTACCCCGACAACATAGCTGGAGGAGAATACAGAAAAATTTCCTTCGAAGGGGAAAACACCCAGAACAAACCCTGAACGTGCTCGTAGAGCGCATAGACTATATTGCAACGATTAGAAACAAACTCGTCTCTAAGGGAGATGTTTTGACCTCTGTCGACAGCCATCGCTGCGATTCTCCGAGCCAGGCGGGCGCAGACCGGCGATACCTGCCGGGCGCAGGGCGAGCGGGGCGAACCCTCCAGCACAGGGGTTCGCCCCCGCCCGCAGCGCCGCCGCCCCTCCCTTCCCTTCGCTTCCCTTCCCTCCTCCCGGGCCGCTCAACAAAGCCGCCGGCCCCGCAACAGGGCTGGCCGGGGCCCCGCAGCCCCGCGGGGGAGCGGCCGCGCTCCCGTTGCCCGGCGAGGCCACAGGGAAGCGCCTCCGCCCGTCTCTCCGGGCAGCCGGGGCGTCGCGGGAAGGAGGAGGAGGATTGGGGATCCCGAGCGAATAGCTCCCGTATCCCGGATTGAATCACCTTGTTTATTTTTCCTGATGTCTTATTGTGCTAATTGACTTGTTTTCTCCAAGGAAAGCCTATCTTTTCCTCCTCCTTCCCCACACACAGATATTTTTTTTCTTCCAGTCCGAGAGTGCTCTGCAGAAGACTAAGGCTTCTGGAGCGATCTGCCCTTTTTAAGGGAGATTCCCTCAGCCCTTTTTGAGACTCGTTGGTTTTATAGCTATTACTCTCTTATTAAAACACACACATATATACAACACATTGATTCCCATCCAAAAGGGCTAATTACATTACTTACAGTAAATAGCAGCCCTGCTGTCCAGGGTCTAGTGTGCCAACAGAGAAAAAAAATCCCAGCTTATTTCACTTGATTGACTTCATCTTTGTGTGAAATTGTGTTTTATGAGCTGTATTCTGGCACTCGGAGGAATGTAACAACATTCAATCTGCAAATAACATTAATTTTAGCTACTTTGGGGGAAAGAGAGGGGAGGAAACTTGCTGCCTGAATCTTGGGTTACATGGAAGAGGTGACTCGAGGAGCCCCTGAGGATGTCTCTGGGATGCTTTGGAAAGGAAGTGGGGGCTGGGGTACTTCTTTCACTAGTCGCGCTAGGGTTTGGTGAGGAGTGTTCCCCAGGGAGCAGGGAGCGCAGGACTGCCGCCAGGAAGATCATTCAGTAGGGATCGAGGTGTCAGGAAACAGCCAGCAGCTGTTTCAGGGAAAGGCAAGGAAGAGTGGTGTGAAAAGTAAGTAGGAAAACGGGGAACGGAGCGGAGGGAGAGCAGACAGAGAGATTAGCCTGGAAGGAATGCATCGCCCGGTCCCCTGCACACAATGATCGCTCGCAGCCCGCGGCGGGGAGCGGGCGAGGGGAGAGGGTCCTGCTAGGGCGTCCCCGGCCGGCCGGGACCAGCCCCGCGGAGGCGCCGCATCCTACTGCGGGTACGGGCGGGGGCACCGCGGGGCAGCAGGGCGGGCAGCGCCCCGGGAAGCGCTCGAACTGCCCCGGCCGCCCCTGCCTCCGCGGCTCCCCCCAGCCTCAGCACCCCCGGCGGGCCCGGGGCGCGGGGAGCGCTCCAGCCGGGCTGCCCGGCACCGGCGCTCCTCTCCCTTCCCCCGCTCCCGCGGCGGAGCCGGGCACGGCGGGGCCAGCCCGAGCGGCCGCAGAACGGAGGTTCCCGCTGCGCGGCCCGGGGGGAGCGGGGCCCCGGGGGGAGAGCGGGCCACCCTGCCCCTCGCCAGGCGCCGTCGCCGCCAACTCCCGGGACTCCGTGTTTGGGGGAGGTAATAAATCCCACCCCACCCACAGCCCCGACCGTAATGTTTGTCACTGCTTGCCCATCACTAGGGGTTGAGAGGAGTATGACAGGTCTTTGTTGTCTGAATAAAAATCAGTGGCAGCTCAAGGGAGAGAACTCCTCCTACTAAATTATCAAAAATGGGCTGGCTTTAGTCTCTTAACAAATTGGACAGAGCTCCGGAAAGCAGCAGTCCCAAATCCAACCTACAGGCACTGGGAACTTTAAAGCAACCAGGGACTGCTGAAAATAGCACTTCTTTTTGCTTTCTTTGTATTCAAAACTATATCCTTTCCCGACTGATTCTACTGCCCCAGGTCCAAGTCTCTCCAGTCAGAAGCCCCCAGCTCTCCAGAACAGTAACAGATCCTTTAGCTAGCTTTTATTATTTTATTTTTTAAACTAATTATTATTACATTTTCTCCCCCTTGTTTATTTTCTGCACATCTTCAGGAAGCCCTCAGTGCTTGCGCAAAGAGAAGCTCCTATTTGCAACCTCCCTCCCTGCGCTGTGCGCCTCGCTGTAAACATTTTGGATGATCTAAAGACTCTGGGGTCTGTATATGGAAATAGTGGGGTGCAGAGCAGAAGAAAATACTTGTCCTTTCCGTCCCCCAGCCATGCTTTTCCACGGGATCTCCGGAGGCCACATTCAAGGAATCATGGAAGAGATGGAGAGGCGATCCAAGACCGAGTCCCGCCTGGCCAAAGGGGGACAGATGAACGGCCGAGATACGGTAAGAATGGAGCTGGCGCTCTTTGCGAGGGAATCCCTGCAAGCATGGACCCGCATCGGGACAGACCCTGACTTTGGGGAAGCGAAACACGCTGCTTCCCTCTGTCCCTTCCCTGCCACCCCTTGCTTGTGGAACCCCTTCCGACACTCCCTGTAAACCCATCCGTACGCCGGGTGCTGTGCTGGCCAGGCTCGGTTGTACATTTGTGTAACCCATGTCGCTGCGTGTGCTCTCTGGATTAGCGGGGAATCTGTTCCAAACGTGGCAGGGACGGGGTTTCAGCCCTTGCGGCGGAGCAGCTTTTGCCCCCTCGGCTGCCTGCGGCCGCTCTGCCCCTGCGAGCAGGGCTGCAGCCGGAGCTCCCGAGGTGTACTTTATTTTTATTCTGCGCTTCTGGCACCTTCTAAATTAAACCTCAAACCGCGACTACTTACTTTTCGTAACTGTCTTTGGTCTGAAGTGTGTGATTGATACAGAGGCGCCGCTCTCTCTGAGTGTTTTGCCGGCCGACTACTTTGCTTAGAAAGTAACATCTCCTCTTTACTTAGTCAAAAGGACCAAAGTTTTCGGATGTGTACTAAGGGATGGCGGAGAAATCGAGTGTCACGCTGCGCTTTGTGCAAAGCGAGATCTCCCTTTCTCCAACTTGTAGGGCTTCCGCCGATCGCGCACAAGGCTCTGCACACAAAGAAACGGCCTGGAAAATGCTTTAAGGTTTTGGGACTTAGGGTCCTTTACCCCGTCTCTTAAATAAACTCATGCTTTGTTACATGAGGATTTGCAATGTAAATTTAACTCACCTTGCCATTGCTAAAAAGGAAAGGGAGCGAGGAACACAACTTCAGTTTGAAAAATGAATGCAGAGTTGCCACTTTAAAACAGTTAAGACTTTAGAACAAGATGTTTGGGATTTTTTCCCCTCCTGTAACTTTATCAGCAAAAGCTGCCCCAAGTTTCACGGCCGAGCTTTTGTCTCCGCCGTCCCTCCATCTCCCTTTGTCCCGAGCGGCACTCCTCGTGGGGAGCAGATCAATGGGAACTCGCAGAAGTTTACTGAGAAAAAGATACTGGTTTGAGCTGAAACCAGCCCGTGCCACCGCTCTGCCCACGTCCCTGGCCGGGCTGGTGAGCGTTCATACTCGCTGCTCTTTACACTATCCACCTGTCTCCTTTCTCTTACTCTTGTTTTAAAAGGCCTATCTTTCTTTAGAGACGCGGTTGTGGCTCGTTTAACTACGGGTGAAATTTTGCCATAAAATGAGTGCAAGCCTGAACCCTCTGCCATAAACTTTAGGAACAGCAAACTGGTATTTTTCTACTTTAAAACGCTGTTCCTGTGAAGTTCGTCAAGATAACAACGCTAAAAAAAACGGGGAAGCCTCAGACTTTAAGTTCAGAACATCAGAAAAGAATAGGCTCTGCTTTTCCTACTGCGGCCTAATCCACTGCTTTCACGTATTGAAATGATGCGAGATCGTAAGGAGAGGTTTACTGTGAATCACGGTAAACACTTTGCTGGCGGGGATGGTCCCGGTTCCCCCTTAAACTTCCCGCCGGGAGCCAGGAGTTTGGTCCCAGAGAGCCGAGCCTTTGTACGAGCCCCGGGCCCTGCGCAGGACCCGTCCCCAGCCCGGCCTGCCTGCCTGTCTTTCTCTCCCTGTCTCATCCCTTGTGGTGTGGTTGTTTTGCAGAACATGCCCCCCATGAGCCCCGAGAAGCCTGCTTTGTGTGCTGGTTGTGGAGGGAAGATCTCAGACAGATATTACCTGCTGGCTGTTGACAAACAATGGCACCTCAGGTGTCTTAAGTGCTGTGAATGTAAACTGGCTTTGGAGTCAGAACTCACCTGCTTTGCCAAGGACGGCAGTATTTACTGCAAGGAGGATTACTACAGGTACAGCAATCAGTCCTCATGGGTTCAAAACACATCCCCTCAAAAGGCACAGTGAACAGAAACGCTCTTTTCTCCACACGGGCTTTCAAAGGTAGCTTTTCGCAGTCAGCGATTCCTTAATCCTTAGTCCCCTCAGAAAAGCCTCGCACGTTTCCAAACTGCACGGGCCGTCAGGGGACGCGCTGACTGAGCATGTGTGGCGGTGCACAAACAGGCGAAGGCTCTCCCGCTGCTCGGCGGCTTCCCTCCGTAAAGACCCGACAGAAATTCCCCTCTGGGCGCAGCTGGGCGCTTTTCCCGATGGCCGGAGCCCGCCGCCCCGCCCAGCCCCGCGGCCGGGCCCGGGGAGCGGGCCCCGCTGGTCCGTGTGTTGCAGCTGTCCCGCTGGCCAGCGCCCCGCGGCTCCCCTCGTCTTGCCAGGAGCGCCAGGAGAGCGGGGCCCGATTCCCCCAGCTCGGCCCGCCTGGCCCCGAGCGCACGGGCAGCGGCCGGGCCTTCGCCAAAGTCCCAGGAGAACGGGTCAGCTCGGCGGAGAGGGCGAGCCGCTCCCCTGGGACATCAGCGCCGGTTCCCTGAGGCTGTCCCGACACCAGGCGGGCCAGGGGCCGCCGCTGGTGTCACGGGCCGTCCTGGGGCAGGGGGCGCCACCCTGTCGGGGACAGGCTCCCTCACGTGGCCGGGAGGGAAGGCGGGAGGCACCGGGGCAAGCTCTGCCTTCGCCGTTCTAGTTGATGCCCACTTTTCTGTTTCCTTCAGAAGGTTCTCCGTGCAGAGATGTGCCCGCTGCCACCTTGGGATCTCAGCCTCTGAAATGGTCATGAGAGCCAGGGAATCGGTTTATCACCTGAGCTGCTTCACCTGCACCACCTGCAACAAGACTCTGACCACGGGCGATCACTTTGGCATGAAGGACAACCTGGTTTACTGCAGGGCCCACTTCGAGTCCCTTTTGCAAGGAGAATACCCCCCTCAGCTGAGCTACACCGAGCTGGCTGCCAAGAGCGGAGGGCTGGCCCTGCCTTACTTCAACGGCACTGGCACGGTCCAGAAGGGGAGGCCCAGGAAACGAAAGAGCCCTGCCTTGGGAGTGGACATCGTCAGCTACAACTCAGGTGGGAAACACACGCCGAGTCTGCCTCCCGCTCCCGCGAACAGAGCGTTCTCGGGCTTCCCCTCAGCCAGGCAGTGCGTGAATAACTCAGCCAGGCCAAATCTTGCTTAACCATTGGAAAATCAAACAAACAGCCCTCTGAGGGTTGGAGCATTTGCAGGAAAGCTAACAGCAGCCCTCCTCAAAGGCTGTCTTTGCCTATTAATGTCAAACACCCAAACTTAGCCACTTCCCAGGGTAAAGACACACACACAAAAAAAAAAAAAACCAAACCCAAAAAAAGAAAAAAAAAAACCCCACAAAACCAAAAAGCCCAACCCAACCCCAAAACCACATAGCTTTCTCTGCTGGAATTTCAGAGATGTAGTTATCATTATTTATATTTGATTAGCTAAAAAAAATTCACCACTTAAACCTCAAATTAAGAGTAACCGAATGAATAAAAAAGTAGAATAAAAGTTATAGTATGTGGTTCCTACAATACCAATGTAGTATGCATATAACTCAATTTATATATTGAATTTATAGTGATTAATTCTTCAGGCTGAATAATTCTGTTTTACTGACACATAAATGATCAAACTGTACAAGAGGTCAACGAATAAATGTTGTTTCCTGTAACTAAACCCTAACAAATGTAATTAAGGAGAATGATTTCTGTTCTCTCAACAGTAGGAAAGGAACGTGTGTTGCCCTGTATTAGATATCCTCTATAACTCCAGTCACTTGAATACCCAAACCGTGTATAAACAGTGCTAGTGGCCAGAGGTACAGGAGTTTCAGGTATGACCAAGCAGTTGAGGCAGAGTTTCATTAGATGAAGGACGAAAGCAGGAAGGGTAAATAGGAATTGGCAAACTTCCGACTCCAAAATCGTTTAGGGAACCTTAAGCTTCCCATGGACGGTCACGGAGGAAAGAAAGCCGTGGGAAGCAGGAGTGATGCAAGGTGTGCATCCCCATGGAGCCGTCCCGGCTGGGGCAGGGAGCCGGGGGCTCCGGGCCCAGGGCTGCGGACCGCGGGCCCCACCGGGGAGCCGGGAGAGGGGTCAGGGCCTCCCCTTCCGACAATCGCGGGTCGGTAACATTGCACAGCTCTCGGCCCGGAGCTCTCTCTCCTGCGCCGAGTTCAACCCGCTGCCGCTGAGATCCATAAGGAATCTTGCAGCGCCCCGCTGCCCTCCCCACCCCTCCCCCGGCACCTCCTCTGGGGCCGCTCGTGAAACGGCCTTTAGCTGGGAACCAGGGAGCTGTGCAAGGCGATTTCATCTCCTCTGATGCGTAGACCTTGGAGCCAGGGTAATCACTGCGCTAATTGTTCCTTGTTAATTGAAGATGACATTGGAATCCCTGGCTACGGAGCGGCTTCCAATCAATCCTGAAAGCTGCTAAAGAAAAGGGAACCTGTAGCGCAGCCAGGATTCATTCAGCCCCAGCTTCCAATGGTGGATTTCCCGTGTGCCCGCTCTCCGCTCTGGTCTCTATCCCTGGTCCACGCAGCATCACCCGATTCCCCAGATTCCTAAAGGGAAATAATCCCAGGGACAATTTAGGGTTAAAATTAGAATCAGAAGTTATGGTAAAATGAAGAGTTGTGGATATGATAAAGCTCCCCTTAAACTTCAGATTAGGACTCGGGAGAGACATTATTTGCAAATGCTAATATAATCTTTGTGTGCTGGTCTTAAAACTCCCCTTCTTTACAACAACGGACCATATAAGATGTACCGCTGACTCCAAATCAGATTAAAAAGCACCACCCATTATGAAAACACAGCTCATTGCATTGAGAACTTACAGAATCCTCCGGGCAACGGAGAGAAAAAAGAACAAACCAAAACAAATCAACAAACACTCTGATGCTTTGGACTCAGGCTAGATGGCTGAGAAATCCCTTTTGTTACGGCCGTGATTTTATTCTTTTTTATAAGCATTATCTAGCTATGTCCAGGGTTGGCACATGGTCTCGAGAAAGTTTGCAGCCAAACCGTGCATCCGGTGCAAACGGCTCCAGCCCATTGACCCCCTGCGCCCCAAATCCAGGGGGAGGAAAGCGAATCTGGAACAGCTACGAAATGAGTTGCAGTAGATGAAACGGCTTCTTGAGAGAAAAAAAAAGTCTCGAACTAATTGGCAGCCACTTCCCTACACACATTTTTCGTTCTCTGCCCTGTGACTCAGTAACTGCTCTTGCACGTAATCATTTACAAAGGGCGAGCAGTCCGCAGAAATTCAATGTCGGATGCGCGGCTGCCGCCTTCCGAGGGAGCAGCGGGCCCCGCAGCCCCCGGCGGTGTCCGGGCCGTGTGGCGGTGTGCCGCCCTGTCCCCGCGGGGATGGCACAGCCACGGGCACAGCCCTGCCCCGCACAGCGCCCAGAGCGCACCGAGCCGGACACGGCCGCTCCCGCAGCCGCGCCCGCAGCTCCTCAGCCGGGCACGCCGGGGCTGGGGCACCGCGGCCGTGACCTCCCCAGTGAGCCCAGTTCCTTCCCAAACAGCCCCAGCCGCGGTGTCCATACCATGTGCCAAGCCATTATGGAAAACCACCCCGAGCTTTGAAAACGAAACTCCGATGGAACCAACAGTTTTACCCAGCTGAGCATGAGCATGTGTGTATTCACAGCCATCCAGCAGGCCCTGGCTTAGATTTGTGTGCACATTATGTTACAGGGGAGCTGAGCCCTGGTCCAGAATGGAAAATCAGACTCTGCTGCAGAATCTACAACAGCTTTTCTATTCTGTATTTTGTTTGCTAGTTTAATAATTCTTTTTCACAGCCCCTTGGTTGTAAAGTGGAAACACAACAATAAATAACTCAAAATGTTATGAGGTAGAAATCACTCATACTTGCAAGCTGTCTGGAATTAATGTGAAAAATGGAAGAAACTATTCAAAAGTACTTAAAACGTTCAAGGCTTTCTCTATATTACATCTTATATCATATAATTAATATATAGTTTAAGGGAAACTGTGTTGACTTAGAGCTTAGAGGATATGGAAATAAGATGGTGAAGAAGATTTCCTTAGGAAAATATTTTACACATCTGTTCCTCAAAGAGCTATTTGCTTCATTTCATTATGTGTGTGTGTGTGTGTGTGTGTGTGTGTGTGAAAAACTATGAAGGGTTCACTTGAAGAATTCTTGGCAATAAGAATCAAACTGTTCTAGCTCTTTTGAAAGCAGAAATTAAACAATCCCCCAGTCCTGCTGCAAAGAAATGAGCAGTGTCTTGCCTGACTTTGTGCCTTCCCTTAGCTCTCCAGGAGATAGTTTAAGACTCTGCTCTAGGATGTGGCCAAACCACACAACACTGTATAAAAGAGAGTGAGCTATAATCATTGTATAAACCAGGATTGTCTAAAGATACTTGGAGCCCTCTTCTCATTTTCTCTTGAAAATAAAAACCAAAATAAAGTAGACCACCGACAAAAAGAAAAAGAAATTAAAAAGAGTAGAGTACAGAAACAAAGGCAGTAAGCAGGACAGAGGAGCCTGAGGAAGTTTGTGTTGCTGCTATAAGCCTGAGTGGCCCAAGAAAAACAACACAAACAAGCAGTTTGCAACTCTGAAGTAAAACCTGAGGACTGAATTCTGGTACTCTGATTTATGTCAGCTCATAAGTTACAGCCCACACAGTTTGACTGAAGGCAGTGTGATTGCTTGTGAAAACAAGTAGTAAATACAATTCAAATCTGGTCTGAAATTGTTTTTAAGGCAACTTTTCAGAAGTGTCAGCTTACTTTGTTTGAAAGTACAGATATACTTCTTACCAAGACTAGGAGCAAAGCTAGCTATAATTAAATATTCACCTGATTTTCTGTCAAGGTGTTGTCTTACCAGCATCTGTTCATGTTGACTTGTCTTATAATTCAAAAGAGAAAACACCTTCAAGAAGCTTTTTATTTTCTTGTGGTTTCAAGTTGCTTTGCCTCTGTTTTCAGCACTGCTGACATCAGTCTCTCTGTATTGTGTGCTCTTTCTCTTCTCTCTCTTTTTCTCTCAATTAGGAATGGGGATCAGCTAGGCCTTGTAAATAATCCAGTAACTATTGGAAAGCAGTTCAAAAATCAAAGTGAGCAACTAATGAAACTGTCTAATTTACAGACATTCTGAAGCATCTTTAATTAGCTCTTCTTTAATTAATATTCCCTGCTATGATGACACCATTAATTTTCTCCTGTGTGACCGAACTATCTTTATAAAATGAGATCCTAGAAATTACTAACCCTTTTGTTTAAGCTGAAAAGAAAAGCACAGATACACTTCTTACTTTTTTTTTGCTAATGCTGTAATTTCTTTCTCCAATATGAAGTAATAATGCTACCATCCCCAAAAAGCTGCAACCCTTGTGTACAATTCACACCCAAAAATGTGTAATCTGAAACAAACTTATCTTTCATAGACACTTCAAAAATACTGAATCAGAGAAAGAAGAGAAACTCTCCAAGTTTTGATCTCCTAGCTGCTTGCTTGTAAAAATGTTCTAAACCAGTACTAACTAAGACCTACTGCTGATTGGGATTGGGGATCTGGATCAAGTCTTGATGCAACTGCTTCCTGGATATGTTTTACAGATGAAGGGCTTCAAGCAGTTCATATAGACTCCCAGGCAGAGTCCAAAAGCATTCATTTTATCAGCAAAAACCTCAGCTTTCTTGATGAACTGTCATAACAAACTTCCCTGCTGTACATCTCTTTTTATAGGTGCTTGTGATTTGGGGGAAAGGCTCAGGAACATTCAAAATGCTGGGTTGACCTTAACTCTTCTCTCAAGCTAAGAATGTTTCAATGAGTAAGATTTCAAAATCTGAATGAGATTTCAAATGACTCTTTGATCGCCCAAAGCAAAACAATCACCACAGGGAAAAGACTTGTTTGAAATAAATGCCAAAGGAGAGAGAACTTTCAAAGTCCTCCCTCAGTAGGTACAGGCCTCGGGGACATAGCATAAGGATAGGAAATGACAATATTCTGGATCTTTTTTGGTCTCATCAGTTATCTCATCTGTACTTATCCTTGTACTATCTTAGTCCTTCCTTCCTTCCTTCCTTCCTTCCTTCCTTCCTTCCTTCCTTCCTTCCTTCCTTCCTTCCTTCCTTCCTTCCTTCCTGCCTGCCTGCCTGCCTGCCTTCCCTCCTTCCCTCCTGTTACTCAAGATTTTTGCCTTGATTTATTTATCCTACATGATGCATGGCAGTAACTCCTTGTTCCACTTTGTTTATTTGGCAGGTTGTAATGAGAATGAGGCAGATCACCTGGACAGAGACCAGCAGCCTTATCCCCCATCCCAGAAAACAAAGCGCATGCGTACCTCCTTCAAACACCACCAGCTTCGTACCATGAAGTCCTACTTTGCTATCAACCACAACCCAGATGCCAAGGACCTCAAGCAGCTTGCCCAGAAAACAGGCCTGACCAAGAGAGTTCTGCAGGTAAGAAGCCACATGACAGGCTTGACAGAATATTCCCCTGCTAGTCAATAGCCTTTCCCTTATGTGTAACTATAGCAATGTACATAGAAATACTTTTGCTGGGTGTGTCCCTAGTGGGTGTGCAGAGGGGTATGGTGTTACGTGGCAGAAGTGCCAAATGTGTGTGCCTTATTGCCCCGAGGCAGCCAAACACCAAACTGTGGTTTGTGATTAGCAGCATCCTCACCATGAAGAGAATGTCTTCAGAGTTCACCCCCCCAGTAGATTTCCCGGGGTTGGTGATCTCTCTGTAGTGACTGCACTAAGGATAGAGGTGGCAAATCTACTGATTTTATGGGTGAAGCCTTTGGGCTCCCCTGAAGGAGTTAATGTGGCCCCTCAGTGAGCAGATCCCTGATGTGTTTGAAGTAAGCTTTGACCAATATGATCCTCCAGGACCAGCTGGCTCCCCCTCCCAATGCTTGTTAGAAGATTGTTTTCCTTAAGGGCCTGCATAGTCAAAAGTCCCTGTGAAGGACAGCCTAGCAAATGATGTTAAAAATCCCTATATGGTCTGTGATAGCTCAGTGAAGTTTAAACGAGGTGTGTATTACATGCAGAGTGCCAAAGAAGGGCAGTGAGTGAGGTAGAAGGAGAATCTATTAGCGGCAATTCCTGTCCGTGTTACATGTCACCTCAAACACTGCCAGTGAACCTTACAGAACAGAAAGACTAGATGACCCATATCAACAATCTGTAGGACAGGGACGGTGTAATTACCCCTCCTTCCTCTTCAGCCTTTTCAAATAATCGAGGCAGGCTTTCAGCCTTGGCAAAAATCTGCTCACTCACTCTTTGCTTCAATCTTTGTGTGTCCTGACCTCAAAGCTATCCAACTCAAGAAACACTATGTGGCCATCAGAGAGTTGCTCTCTTTGGGTAAGCGAGCAAGCAGATTTTTCTCTAGGCTGCTCTCTGAGGGCTGTAAGCACCTGTAGCACTGGGCCTGTACACAGAGAGTCAGTACCACCAGTGGCAAGAAAAGCTACAGAATAACTTAGGTGATGTGCCACACAAAATCAAACATCAAAAATGAATTTAAAAAGCAAAAACAAAGACAAAAATAAGCAAAGCAAAACAAGCATCGGTAAAGAAATCCATTGGGATTGGTTTGCAGGTTTGGTTTCAAAACGCAAGAGCCAAATTCAGAAGGAACCTTTTGCGGCAGGAGAATGGGGGTGTCGATAAAGCTGACGGCACCTCGCTCCCGGCACCGCCCTCAGCAGACAGCGGCGCACTCACTCCACCCGGCACTGCGACCACTTTAACAGACCTGACCAATCCCACTATCACTGTAGTGACATCAGTGACCTCTAACTTGGACAGCCACGAATCCGGGAGCCCCTCACAAACTACCTTAACGAACCTTTTCTAACAGTTCTTTTTTTTTTTTTTAAATTCTTACTCTTCATTATTATTATTATTATTATAATTATTATTATAATTATTATTATTTTCAAGCCTTTTTAAAAAACAAACAAACAAACCCACAAAATATTTGGGAAAATAAACAGCTTGATGTGTAGCATCTGCAGCCACCTGGCAAATGAGTTTGAAGTAATATGTTGCTATAATATACGAACATTTATTGTCGGTAAATTGTACTCAAATTCTTCAAATTTATCAAATGATTGAAGACAAGGTGATGAATCATTCTAATAAGTGCCTCTTAAAATTGTATGTTACTTATTTCCAGAACCTTGAAAAAAATTGATTGTTCCCCCCCTCCCAAAAAAGAAGATTCTATTCCTCCCTGATAACCAGATAAAAACCATTTTAATTATAGCCAAAAGAATGCTGATTCAGGATTGTATGTTCACTTACAGCATTTAAGAACCCCAAATTCAATTTTATTTTCATAATGCATCCAAAAGTTTTGTACTATTTATTTTTAAATGCTGAAAAATAAATACAAAATGAATTAGAGTAATCATGAAAACAGTCAGACTGGAAGTACCAGTGCTCTTTCCTAATGCAGTAGTCGCAAGCCTGCTTCTCCCCGAGCCCTGGGGAGTCTCACTGGGATAGCTAAACGCTCCTCTGCCAGTTCTGCACCCAGCTGGAATGTCCTTGGCCACCACTGAAAGCCATGCCTGATGGAGGACTTGGAGAGAGACCCAGTGATGAGAGCACGTGTGGGTGAGGATGGCCACTGGTCTCCAAATTTGTGCCCCACATTAAGGAGGCAAGATCTGGAAAAAACCCTCCAGAGCGAGCTCACTCCTATATGAATGTCATTAAAGTGACAATAGAGAGTAACAGTGCAAGTGGAGAGTCCTGGAGATCCGAAATGTTGCCTAGGGAGGGGTTTTAATTTTTGTCTATCAAGCAGCTCTGCATTTTTGGAATTAAAAAAGATAAAAATTGCAGTTGGCTACATGGCTTCGACGCCGTCCCTCCAAAGCAAACAAGAGGTTGCCCAGTTATTTTAGGGAGCACAAAAATAATTTTCAAAAAGGTGTACTATTCAATGCATGTGTACTATTCAAATGAACTTTTGACAAATCCTACTTTTTTTTTTTTCAGGGAAATGGAAATAAGCAAACTATAATTTATTAAGATGTTGAAGGAAAAAATATTTCAGTACAATTTATTCATTACTATTTTGAATTTTCTTTAGATGTTTCCTGAGATTGTATCAGACACTTTGTTTAACACAGGAACTTAAAATCTTTAGTTCATTAATATCTCTAACATATACTTTAACTTTTTAAACTTTGTATCAAAGAAAAAAATGTTAGCAAAAATCACACAAAACCAGGAATTGGCAGTGAATAACTTCAAAGCCGATAAACTCAGAAGCCTTGTGGATGCTGATCTGAATACATTTCTTAGTTTACAATAGTGATCTTTCTTTTTTTAGTTTTATTTAAGCTAAAAGTCTGAATGGTCTGGGCAGTGGTGAATGTTCATTTGTATCCTTTTATTGTAGTTGAACACCAATTAGATTGTGGAGAGTCTCAGAAACAAAAAAGAACAAAAACCAGTCAAGATCTATGTCTTGCTTTTAGTGGATTGTTAAGAATAACTTTGCACATATACCCCACTTTTTAGACACCATCAAATCTCTTTTTGGTGGTCAAAGTGGCTATTTAATATATTTTAAAGGTGTCCTTTTTGGCTGTANTGCCTTCCCTCCTTCCCTCCTGTTACTCAAGATTTTTGCCTTGATTTATTTATCCTACATGATGCATGGCAGTAACTCCTTGTTCCACTTTGTTTATTTGGCAGGTTGTAATGAGAATGAGGCAGATCACCTGGACAGAGACCAGCAGCCTTATCCCCCATCCCAGAAAACAAAGCGCATGCGTACCTCCTTCAAACACCACCAGCTTCGTACCATGAAGTCCTACTTTGCTATCAACCACAACCCAGATGCCAAGGACCTCAAGCAGCTTGCCCAGAAAACAGGCCTGACCAAGAGAGTTCTGCAGGTAAGAAGCCACATGACAGGCTTGACAGAATATTCCCCTGCTAGTCAATAGCCTTTCCCTTATGTGTAACTATAGCAATGTACATAGAAATACTTTTGCTGGGTGTGTCCCTAGTGGGTGTGCAGAGGGGTATGGTGTTACGTGGCAGAAGTGCCAAATGTGTGTGCCTTATTGCCCCGAGGCAGCCAAACACCAAACTGTGGTTTGTGATTAGCAGCATCCTCACCATGAAGAGAATGTCTTCAGAGTTCACCCCCCCAGTAGATTTCCCGGGGTTGGTGATCTCTCTGTAGTGACTGCACTAAGGATAGAGGTGGCAAATCTACTGATTTTATGGGTGAAGCCTTTGGGCTCCCCTGAAGGAGTTAATGTGGCCCCTCAGTGAGCAGATCCCTGATGTGTTTGAAGTAAGCTTTGACCAATATGATCCTCCAGGACCAGCTGGCTCCCCCTCCCAATGCTTGTTAGAAGATTGTTTTCCTTAAGGGCCTGCATAGTCAAAAGTCCCTGTGAAGGACAGCCTAGCAAATGATGTTAAAAATCCCTATATGGTCTGTGATAGCTCAGTGAAGTTTAAACGAGGTGTGTATTACATGCAGAGTGCCAAAGAAGGGCAGTGAGTGAGGTAGAAGGAGAATCTATTAGCGGCAATTCCTGTCCGTGTTACATGTCACCTCAAACACTGCCAGTGAACCTTACAGAACAGAAAGACTAGATGACCCATATCAACAATCTGTAGGACAGGGACGGTGTAATTACCCCTCCTTCCTCTTCAGCCTTTTCAAATAATCGAGGCAGGCTTTCAGCCTTGGCAAAAATCTGCTCACTCACTCTTTGCTTCAATCTTTGTGTGTCCTGACCTCAAAGCTATCCAACTCAAGAAACACTATGTGGCCATCAGAGAGTTGCTCTCTTTGGGTAAGCGAGCAAGCAGATTTTTCTCTAGGCTGCTCTCTGAGGGCTGTAAGCACCTGTAGCACTGGGCCTGTACACAGAGAGTCAGTACCACCAGTGGCAAGAAAAGCTACAGAATAACTTAGGTGATGTGCCACACAAAATCAAACATCAAAAATGAATTTAAAAAGCAAAAACAAAGACAAAAATAAGCAAAGCAAAACAAGCATCGGTAAAGAAATCCATTGGGATTGGTTTGCAGGTTTGGTTTCAAAACGCAAGAGCCAAATTCAGAAGGAACCTTTTGCGGCAGGAGAATGGGGGTGTCGATAAAGCTGACGGCACCTCGCTCCCGGCACCGCCCTCAGCAGACAGCGGCGCACTCACTCCACCCGGCACTGCGACCACTTTAACAGACCTGACCAATCCCACTATCACTGTAGTGACATCAGTGACCTCTAACTTGGACAGCCACGAATCCGGGAGCCCCTCACAAACTACCTTAACGAACCTTTTCTAACAGTTCTTTTTTTTTTTTTTTAAATTCTTACTCTTCATTATTATTATTATTATTATAATTATTATTATAATTATTATTATTTTCAAGCCTTTTTAAAAAACAAACAAACAAACCCACAAAATATTTGGGAAAATAAACAGCTTGATGTGTAGCATCTGCAGCCACCTGGCAAATGAGTTTGAAGTAATATGTTGCTATAATATACGAACATTTATTGTCGGTAAATTGTACTCAAATTCTTTAAATTTATCAAATGATTGAAGACAAGGTGATGAATCATTCTAATAAGTGCCTCTTAAAATTGTATGTTACTTATTTCCAGAACCTTGAAAAAAATTGATTGTTCCCCCCCTCCCAAAAAAGAAGATTCTATTCCTCCCTGATAACCAGATAAAAACCATTTTAATTATAGCCAAAAGAATGCTGATTCAGGATTGTATGTTCACTTACAGCATTTAAGAACCCCAAATTCAATTTTATTTTCATAATGCATCCAAAAGTTTTGTACTATTTATTTTTAAATGCTGAAAAATAAATACAAAATGAATTAGAGTAATCATGAAAACAGTCAGACTGGAAGTACCAGTGCTCTTTCCTAATGCAGTAGTCGCAAGCCTGCTTCTCCCCGAGCCCTGGGGAGTCTCACTGGGATAGCTAAACGCTCCTCTGCCAGTTCTGCACCCAGCTGGAATGTCCTTGGCCACCACTGAAAGCCATGCCTGATGGAGGACTTGGAGAGAGACCCAGTGATGAGAGCACGTGTGGGTGAGGATGGCCACTGGTCTCCAAATTTGTGCCCCACATTAAGGAGGCAAGATCTGGAAAAAACCCTCCAGAGCGAGCTCACTCCTATAAGAATGTCATTAAAGTGACAATAGAGAGTAACAGTGCAAGTGGAGAGTCCTGGAGATCCGAAATGTTGCCTAGGGAGGGGTTTTAATTTTTGTCTATCAAGCAGCTCTGCATTTTTGGAATTAAAAAAGATAAAAATTGCAGTTGGCTACATGGCTTCGACGCCGTCCCTCCAAAGCAAACAAGAGGTTGCCCAGTTATTTTAGGGAGCACAAAAATAATTTTCAAAAAGGTGTACTATTCAATGCATGTGTACTATTCAAATGAACTTTTGACAAATCCTACTTTTTTTTTTTTCAGGGAAATGGAAATAAGCAAACTATAATTTATTAAGATGTTGAAGGAAAAAATATTTCAGTACAATTTATTCATTACTATTTTGAATTTTCTTTAGATGTTTCCTGAGATTGTATCAGACACTTTGTTTAACACAGGAACTTAAAATCTTTAGTTCATTAATATCTCTAACATATACTTTAACTTTTTAAACTTTGTATCAAAGAAAAAAATGTTAGCAAAAATCACACAAAACCAGGAATTGGCAGTGAATAACTTCAAAGCCGATAAACTCAGAAGCCTTGTGGATGCTGATCTGAATACATTTCTTAGTTTACAATAGTGATCTTTCTTTTTTTAGTTTTATTTAAGCTAAAAGTCTGAATGGTCTGGGCAGTGGTGAATGTTCATTTGTATCCTTTTATTGTAGTTGAACACCAATTAGATTGTGGAGAGTCTCAGAAACAAAAAAGAACAAAAACCAGTCAAGATCTATGTCTTGCTTTTAGTGGATTGTTAAGAATAACTTTGCACATATACCCCACTTTTTAGACACCATCAAATCTCTTTTTGGTGGTCAAAGTGGCTATTTAATATATTTTAAAGGTGTCCTTTTTGGCTGTATAAATGTGTGGTTACATATTGACAGTTCACTGCCCACATTAAAGTGCATTATTGTAATTTTTGCTCAGGGTTTTTAGAAAATTAGCACAGAAAAGTAGCTTATTTTTAAAAAAGATGACGGAAGAGATGTTAACACTGTAATAGAAGAAAGGTGTGTTTGCCATTATATATTTAGCAAGTATGGTTATCATCTTCTACGGATATTGAATCTTGACTTTTCCTATTTCTATTACCTTATGGGCATTTACCACTAACCAGACCAAAAGACCTTGGTAAGGCTGAGATCTTTATTAATACACTTTTACAGGTAAAAATATTGATACTTATAAATTTTGTTCTTTGACAGAACAATATATGGTACTAGAGATCTACTTTATTAAGTAGACTAATTAAAACTCAGTTCTACTATGTGCCTTATGATATACCTTGGGAGTAAGTTTGTGAAAAATCAGGATATATGTGTTGTTTGTTAAATTAACTGTTTTAAGCCCTTTTGACACCTCACTAGTTTTGTACTGTTTTACCTCTTATTTCTGAAACTCTTTTTATGGTGTATCCTGTTAGAGGGGACAAACATGTCATAGAAAGCAGTTGTGCACTCTTTCAGATATAGTTGATAAATCCAATAATCTTATATATTGAGCTTCGTGTTTATAGTACAGTAAGTGGTCTAGCAAAATTGTCCATGTTTCTTTGTTTATTGATAAATGCATTGTATAGAAACTATTTCCCCTAAATATTTATGGACCAAACAATTGTGATATATCCTATTAAATTTGTGTGAATAAACCATTTTGAATCTAAGGAGTTTTATTTCCCATCAGTTTTTTTGGGGGTTTTCTTTGGTTGGGGTTTTTTGTTTGGTTTATTTTTTTTAAATTTAAGGTCTACATGTACCTGTGTGTCTCTTTGCTTTTACGGTACCTATGAACAATTGGTATTAAACACAGAAACACGGCCTTTTAAATATTTTAAAGTACAGTTCCTTCTTAGGTTTTCAATTTCTTCATATTCAATGTATATGCTACTGCTGGTGCAATTTAGAATTTAGCCTTTTAACCTCCTTTTTTGAACATGCAAAGTAATGCCCCACTGATTTGATACTGAAACCCTGTCTTAGCCCTCTAAAAGAGCCAGAAAACTAGGAGCTAAAGTAATTGCATGACAAATATAACCTAAATAGTATGATGAAATGAATCAAGATTTAATGCTAGGTATATTGAGCACAAAATAGAATTGCAGACCCCGAAAAGCCAGGTTGCTCTGTAGTTTAATAAATTGTCACTATGATTTCTTTCAGGGAGAACAAATCATGGGGCATTACAGCCAAACATCCCGACGTTTGAAAATTCCCTAAAGTATTAAAAGAAGGGGAAAAGTTTGATCGGAAATCCACTGCAGTGAAGACAAAGACAATATTAGGTTATGATAATCATACATTTAAAAATCTATTGAGCCAAAAAATAAACGCAAAAGACTCTATGTCATTTCCTGAATGTTAACAAAACATACGTTATTTTATGGTGTCTAATTAACAGAACTGAAGGCTTCAACAAATTGTGTGGTATCAAAAACAAATTTAGAGAACCTATGTATAAAACCAGAGCAACCTGGCAGCAATCTACCCAGCCCATATTCGAAGAAACCTTTTCTTTTTTTAAAAAAAAATCACATTTGTCAAGCACAAGTACTTGTAAAATAAAATCTGAGTGCATTCATTCCACTTGCTTGCTAATGTGTACTAGTCATATCTGTTAAATGGATTTTTGTAAATTCAAGGAGAACTTTCCACTCATTTGAGATCATAGGAATCAAAACCCGTAACTTTAGTACTATTGTTTCAGAATTAATTTTTTTAAAATGAGACAACTCTGCATGCACTTTTCCATCTGTCACATATAGTGTACATTTCTGTATGATGAATTTCTCTTTGATGTTTCTTGTATAATACCTTTCATTAATAAACATTTTATTTGATGCAAACATAGTTAACTTTATGTAAACACATAGCTAATTGTTCCAACTAATTTAAACTTTTCTTTTGAAAGGAAGCAGTACAGTGCAGTTCCAATATGCTATATATATATATATATATAAATATCTAAAATCAAAAAGAATGAGGTAGCAATACTATTGCACAGTGTAAAATTATTTCCTTCGGTGTTAATTTTTTAACTTGTATAAAACTGAGTTGTTTTAAAAAGAAAGTCCCATCATCATCAACAATAAAACAATCCCCAAATTCTTCATCAAGATAAGAAAACACGAGCAGTACAGTGTGTACTTTACACAGTGACTTTAGAATATAAGGATATAATTTGTGGGTCCCTGAGCTGTTTACATGGTCACTATGCAATGAGCACGTTTGCTACATAAAGTTGGTCCTAAGACTCCCTGTCCAAAACACAGATGATTTTTACAAGCCAACAAGCAAGTGTAACAATAACCAATTCTTAGTAATGAGGTTTTGTAACTGTTAAGCAACTATTTGCAGAAAGATTTTTTAAAATATATTCCTATTTAGCTGTATAGCCAAAGCATATGTTAAACAAATTAACATATAAAAGACTTGCCAGAAAATCTTTCATTAAGATGACATTTTTATTATATACTAATGAACCCTATGTAAACAATGTAACTTTTATGAATGATGGACATTAAATATTTCACTTACATGTATCCTCAGCATTTTGCATGTTTTCTTAAACCTTTCCAGTTTCAGAACTCTAAAAAGAAAACCATACAACTACTTACAACATAGCACAAAGTTATGTACAGGTTACTGCAGCAATCTCTGGAAACCAGCTACTAAGAGTATTCTAATGGCAATAAAAAGGTATCATTTATTGGTGGTAATTATGGGAAGGATTGTTTAAACAACAGTTTTATAGTATATTGTAAAGTTCTATTGAAAAAGGTTAGCATGGTGGACTTAATTCAAATCAGCTTGATCAGAAATTTAAGTATATTGTGAAATTCTTAAGCTGAGCCTTATGTGTATTTATTACTGCAGAAAGTAAGTAAATGCAGGAAAGCAATTATTCGTGTCANTTTTTTGTTTGGTTTATTTTTTTTAAATTTAAGGTCTACATGTACCTGTGTGTCTCTTTGCTTTTACGGTACCTATGAACAATTGGTATTAAACACAGAAACACGGCCTTTTAAATATTTTAAAGTACAGTTCCTTCTTAGGTTTTCAATTTCTTCATATTCAATGTATATGCTACTGCTGGTGCAATTTAGAATTTAGCCTTTTAACCTCCTTTTTTGAACATGCAAAGTAATGCCCCACTGATTTGATACTGAAACCCTGTCTTAGCCCTCTAAAAGAGCCAGAAAACTAGGAGCTAAAGTAATTGCATGACAAATATAACCTAAATAGTATGATGAAATGAATCAAGATTTAATGCTAGGTATATTGAGCACAAAATAGAATTGCAGACCCCGAAAAGCCAGGTTGCTCTGTAGTTTAATAAATTGTCACTATGATTTCTTTCAGGGAGAACAAATCATGGGGCATTAAAGAAAAACATCCCGACGTTTGAAAATTCCCTAAAGTATTAAAAGAAGGGGAAAAGTTTGATCGGAAATCCACTGCAGTGAAGACAAAGACAATATTAGGTTATGATAATCATACATTTAAAAATCTATTGAGCCAAAAAATAAACGCAAAAGACTCTATGTCATTTCCTGAATGTTAACAAAACATACGTTATTTTATGGTGTCTAATTAACAGAACTGAAGGCTTCAACAAATTGTGTGGTATCAAAAACAAATTTAGAGAACCTATGTATAAAACCAGAGCAACCTGGCAGCAATCTACCCAGCCCATATTCGAAGAAACCTTTTCTTTTTTTAAAAAAAAATCACATTTGTCAAGCACAAGTACTTGTAAAATAAAATCTGAGTGCATTCATTCCACTTGCTTGCTAATGTGTACTAGTCATATCTGTTAAATGGATTTTTGTAAATTCAAGGAGAACTTTCCACTCATTTGAGATCATAGGAATCAAAACCCGTAACTTTAGTACTATTGTTTCAGAATTAATTTTTTTAAAATGAGACAACTCTGCATGCACTTTTCCATCTGTCACATATAGTGTACATTTCTGTATGATGAATTTCTCTTTGATGTTTCTTGTATAATACCTTTCATTAATAAACATTTTATTTGATGCAAACATAGTTAACTTTATGTAAACACATAGCTAATTGTTCCAACTAATTTAAACTTTTCTTTTGAAAGGAAGCAGTACAGTGCAGTTCCAATATGCTATATATATATATATATATAAATATCTAAAATCAAAAAGAATGAGGTAGCAATACTATTGCACAGTGTAAAATTATTTCCTTCGGTGTTAATTTTTTAACTTGTATAAAACTGAGTTGTTTTAAAAAGAAAGTCCCATCATCATCAACAATAAAACAATCCCCAAATTCTTCATCAAGATAAGAAAACATGAGCAGTACAGTGTGTACTTTACACAGTGACTTTAGAATATAAGGATATAATTTGTGGGTCCCTGAGCTGTTTACATGGTCACTATGCAATGAGCACGTTTGCTACATAAAGTTGGTCCTAAGACTCCCTGTCCAAAACACAGATGATTTTTACAAGCCAACAAGCAAGTGTAACAATAACCAATTCTTAGTAATGAGGTTTTGTAACTGTTAAGCAACTATTTGCAGAAAGATTTTTTAAAATATATTCCTATTTAGCTGTATAGCCAAAGCATATGTTAAACAAATTAACATATAAAAGACTTGCCAGAAAATCTTTCATTAAGATGACATTTTTATTATATACTAATGAACCCTATGTAAACAATGTAACTTTTATGAATGATGGACATTAAATATTTCACTTACGTGTATCCTCAGCATTTTGCATGTTTTCTTAAACCTTTCCAGTTTCAGAACTCTAAAAAGAAAACCATACAACTACTTACAACATAGCACAAAGTTATGTACAGGTTACTGCAGCAATCTCTGGAAACCAGCTACTAAGAGTATTCTAATGGCAATAAAAAGGTATCATTTATTGGTGGTAATTATGGGAAGGATTGTTTAAACAACAGTTTTATAGTATATTGTAAAGTTCTATTGAAAAAGGTTAGCATGGTGGACTTAATTCAAATCAGCTTGATCAGAAATTTAAGTATATTGTGAAATTCTTAAGCTGAGCCTTATGTGTATTTATTACTGCAGAAAGTAAGTAAATGCAGGAAAGCAATTATTCGTGTCACAGCCACAATGCGGTTTCCTCCCATTGTCTTTAGGAAAATATTACAACCATTAATTATTCCAATCAGTAAAGAACTTGGTGGTGCTTAGGACCAAGAAAAAAAAACCTCTGCATTTTAGTTTTTCTTNTTTCTTCTCCCCCTTATTTAATACTTAACAGAGATATTTCTAGTCTTGTTCATGTGCTGCATTTTTCACTTAATTTAAATTGGAAAAATAAATTATTTAAATAATCCTGATCAAATACTTGCAAAATCTAAAACAAAGCCAGAACAATATTATTCCTCTGTGTCTGATTAGAGACATTAAGGTTTGATTTTTTTAACAACACAGCTTTTTTTGGAGACAGTCCTGCACATAGTGCTCTGACCTGACAAAGGGCACTAGACAACCCAAATTTTTTCAAAGATACAGAACTGTCTCCTGCATTAAGAAAGCAAACATGTTGAAAGGGAAGCATTATCTGAGAAAGAAAAAAAGGAAACATTTCAGACAAGGCTTGAGAGAACACAAGACAAAGGTAGGTTTTCAGTATTGTTACAAGTGAGAAATGTCTTGGGGATCTTTCTAGTGGAAACATATCCATGTCTAGACACAGCGCTTCTTTGCTTTCCTGGTCTTGGAAAAGAAGTAAAATTGTTCAGTCCTAGAACATCTCCCCCAGAATTATTCACCAGAGAAATGGCTCACAGGACCAGGTCAAGTGACAGAAGGATGACACTGCAGCCCCCTGCAATTGGTGAAATATTCTCTCTCTGATTTCGTGGGCTTTGAGCCAGGAGCTGGATGAACATGGAGATTAAATTACACTGTTGTCTCTAAAGAAAGCATAACCTTCAGAATGAGACAGAATATATGGGACAGCAATGCTGCTCTGTGCTTTGGACTTCATCCTTCAGAGCTGCTAATCCAAGCACCTGGCACATGCATTAAATTGACTTCAAAATATTTCTTCCTCCTTCAGCCAAATGCAGGACACAAATTATACTATTGGAATTTCCAGAAGCTACTACAGTGTCAGAGACTTTATTCAGTTATTCTGCAATGTTGAACAATTCTTTTGCGCTTCTCACTTGACACAGACTTATCTCGACACATACCTATACACATATCCTTGTCTTGCCTTCAGATAACCAGTACTTTCATATTTATTTAAGTCATTCAAACCTACAGGAAGCAACTCTCCGTGCTTCCACATTCTAGCAAAGGCAGTTGTCATAATTTTTGTTCTGATGCTCCTATACCGTAAAAAATTTCTCTGGAGTAGGTTTTATGTTAGAAGTTTGTACATTTGTATGGTCTATTTTTATTTTTTTTTTCTTTTCATAGCTTTGGACAAAAACCCCACAACTGTAGTGCTTGATGCATCTAAGTGTATAGATATTTTGCCAGCTTCTCTTGCAGTATCTAGAAAAACTGAATTCCTGGCTTGCATGTTACTGTAAGGCGTTCCCCTCTGCAGATTGATTTTATCACAACAAATGATACAAAATATAGACAATTCTAATTTAACTGATATGATTAATATTATAAATGATAGGTTTTTTAGCTGTACTCCTTTCTGGCTCAAGCTTGCCTCTGTTTTTGGAAATAGGATTGTGACAAAGCATCCTTTGAAATTTCTGGTATTTGCTTCTGCTAGGAACAGAGGGCTAGACTGAAGGTCAGCTCTGGCTTGACAAAAATCAGTGTTATTTTCTAGTTTGCTCTCTTTTCAAATTAGGCTTTAACAGAGAATAAAAACGCTGTTAATTATTTCACTGCAAGATAATGAAAGTCTTCCCTTTTGCACCTCAGTTGCACACTTCAGAAAGGATTTTTGAGGTAGAACAGATATATAGCATTTTGCATCTGTGAGAATGTTGCCTATAGCAAATAAATAATAAGGGAAAGAACAAGCTAAGAAATGGTTATCAAGTTGCAAGTATAAGCAGTCATTGGGAGACGTGTTGTAGTTTTTTTATTTANGAAAACTAAGAGGAAAAAAACCCAAAAAAACAAAAAAACAAAAAAAACCCCAGCAACAACCAAAAAACCAAAAAAAAAAAAAAAAACCACCAAAAAAACAACGTTGCCCAATGTCCTAAAATCAGTAAAATCAAACACATCCTCAGGAAAGCTGAAAGCACTGGCTACTACTCTATCTTAGATAGACAGACATGCAGGCTTGTGATTTCTGTTTAGCTCCTAGATGATAATTACCTTTACCAAACAAATACCTACCCCATCACAGTAAGGAGCCCTGCATGTAATGTCAGCAGGGAGAGCTGAGAGCAGTTCAGAAAGTAACCAAGCACCTTGGAGGTGAATATTTTAATGTGCCAAGAAACTTGCATTGTTACTGCTTGGTACAAGCCACAAGTGTTAGACAACACCTCTCATTTTCTTTCTGGCCATCCAGCAGAATATTTTTTACTTTATAAGAAAGAGTGGGCTACAGAAAAGGAAGTTAAATGGACACTGAAAAGTACATGAATGAGAATGTGTGCCTTTTATGTCCCTGCTGGCCCTTTTGATATAAAATGCTGTGGCTTTGAGATTCAATCAGTCTTACAGACTGATATTACTGCTTTCTCTCTGCTTTATAATTGGAAGATGCCTTTTCTCTTATATATGAAATTACACAGACAAGCTGTAACTACATTAGCTGAATTAATTACCTACCCCATTTTGTCAAAACATTTCTTAATAATCAAGCCCTTGAGAAGGATATGTTTTTTTTTGAATCTGGCTGGGATAAATTAAGAAGTTTGTTCATTATGATCTACTAGAAATAGTTTATCTCTCCAGAATTGTTCTGCACATACATTAATGTTAGAATTGGCTGGAATTAATCAATTTCTGCTCTTTTTAACCCATAACAGAGCACTAACGTGACAGCAACTACATAGTAGTCAGTGGCTCAAAACACTAATTGTAACTACTTCTGTTGTTGTGGATGGATCAAAATTGAGAAGCTCTTCAAGCCACAATTTATCTCTAAAATAGTACCATTAAAAGACTATAAAATTTGTAGTGCTCAGACCTTTTTAAAATAACAACCAAATTCTGAGATCTTTTTATCCCCTTGTATTACAACACCAACAAATTAAAACTAGTGAGCTTAAAAGTATGTTTGTGTTCTTGAATCTATTAA
>WBNQ01033005.1:79742-89767 GCA_013401375.1 Spizella passerina | reverse complement strand
TATACACACTATATAAATATATATTCATACACACACATATAAAATATATATTCATAAACATTTCAAACATAAAATATGCATAAATATGTATTGACTTATATGCATACATATATATTTACATATGTATATTTATATGCATATTATCTACTGAGGTAAACCAGCTGTAGAAAATACAAAATAACTGCCTTTTTTTTTTTTAAGTGTCTTTTGGCCTGCATGTTCCATCTCTGAAAGTCTGAGTTCCCTATTGTGAACATAAAGGAAATATTGGCTCCCCTGAATCACATAAAGTCATGTTTGAAGTTAAAATTCTGCCTCCTAAGTGAGCCTGAGGAGGGTTTACCCAAGTTTGGTAGAGCTGTGGGAAGGCTGAGTGTTGGTGGAGTAACTACAGCTGAGGGGGATAATCACTGTACAGCTGGAGGGGATGGTTAGCCTGCTGTGCACCTGAGGGAGACTTATTCATGCAAGAACAAAGAGAATTTGAACCCACTCATGTCTTACTCATGGTAGGGAGATTATGAATATTCGAGCTCAACATTCAGAGCCACAATAAAAGTTAATACAACAATAATTACAGCAACCACAGAAGGAATTCAAACCACAGGGATGGTGTATTTCCAATACCCCCAAAGACTGTGCTCTAAGCCACAGCTTCTTTTTCTTTAGGAATATGAGGAATTGGATTGCAGCCGGCTTGGCAGAGCCTTGGATGTTTCCACCAGCCATAAACATACCCACCACTGCTATCCTGCAGAAATGAGTATTCATTCTGCTCCTTCTGCCATTAAAGGAGCACTTGAATACAATTTTCTGTCACAATCACACTGCTCAGTGAAGCTCTTGCTTGCAAAATGTCAGTGTTTGCAATAACTCTCATTTTGCTAATTAATCTTACCATGGTAAGGGAATTGAGACAAAGATTCAAGTTTAAATTTTCTGACACTTTTATTTGCAGTGTTGTTATCCCACTTCACTATTTTTCTAGAGTTTAATATGACACACAGACTGGGCTTTTTTTTTTCCCAAAAACCTCAGAATCCAATTTCACCAACATAACAAGCAGAAGTTCTGCTCATGAAAAGTACTCAGCAGCAACATATCAAGCCTGTTCCTAAAAATTCTTCTATGCAAAAGCATCAAATGTTTTACAAATCTATGGGCTTTTGCTATAGTTTTAACCCTGGATTAAACTTTTTTTTGTTTTTATTTTTTCCCTATTACTTTGTTACCTGAGTAACAAGATATGTTACTGGTTTTTGTGGTGTGATTGAATAAGTCAGTCTATTTTTCCACCAAATCATATTTAGAAAGGATTTATCTGGGATAAAACTAAAGAAGCTGCATTCTTTCACCCTGCTTAAAACTTGATTTTTGACAGAAGGTGGAAACAAAAGCAAGTATTAATTGAATTTTGGCTGATATCCCATCTGATTCCAATTTAGCTGATCTTAATTTCAGGAAGGTTTCATACAGAAAAAAAGTGACTGATGGCTGTTTATGCTGTCACTTTATACTCAGGGCTGCATAATAATGAGTCTAACTGTGGATATTCATGCTCAGGTATAACAGGTATTAGGTCTAATATTGCACTGCTCAGTAGAATTCATGATACTTAAGAATGACCATTTTTCATAGGGACTGTCATATTTTTTCCTGTTACTGTCACAGAATTAGAACAAAAAGTTCTGAATTGCAATACCAGCTTCTAACTAGCTTTTTTAATACCAGAATTTTATCATATCTCATTCATAGAAGAAAATATTTCAAAAGAAGAAAAAGCAGAATTATTTTTCATTTCTGCTCTTTTCTGTTCTGTACTGCCAGCACTTTACACTGACAGGACATGCTGACTGAAAAAGAAGCAAGTAGAGAAGAGACCTGGGAAAACAAAGAAGGAGAAATTATGTTTGGAGCATATCATGCCACAGAAGACACAGAACAGACAGAGGTTTAGCGTCCAACAATTGAACAGTTTGTTACTCATACTGTATGTTGAACAATTATCTCCACTGCTCTCAGCTCTGCAGTACTCTTGGATCTTATTTATTCAGAGGGGTAACTTTAACAACAGGTTTCCTTCTTCATTTCTTCTCTGGGGAATATCTCAGTTTTGGAACAATTTCTGAAGGCATTAGACAAAGATTATTTGAATCAGGACAAGTACAAAGATTGCTGGTGTCCTTGCAATCAGGAGGTGCTGTAAATACCTGGTATAAACCAAAGTATTTATGACCAAGATGTTGATTGATAAGTTTATAGAAATTGTGTCAGCTGTACTGCACTGACACTAATAAATTAACCTGGCAGTGGAGATTTATCTCTTACATCATTTTCAATGAAAAGAACGAAAGAGTTTTTTCCACTTGCTAGTAAAGCAGGTGAAGCCTGGGGGTGGTGAACTATTTACTCCTCAAGAAATGGAGTTTTAGGGTATCTGGGACTCCTCACATTTTTGTAAAAGTGTCACACCAAGGTGCTTGGGAGTTGTCTGTTCACCTGCCAACATACAGATGCAAGAAATTCCACTCATGTCTTTTGAACTTCCCTTTCCTCTTGGCAGCATGTCCTCACCATCTGCTAATTTTGCTGTCACAGGCCTTTGGGTGAAACATTTCTGCTCATTCCAGTATCAAAATGAGACATTGGCTCCATCACCTGGTGGTTGGGACAACTTCCTTAGAACTGGGACCAAGGTGAAAGGGTTTGGCTTCCAATCTGCTTTTTTCCTGATACAAAATTTTCAGATGGTTGGTTTATACACACATGACCTCTGTTAGAGTAAATATTGTATACAGGGAAGAAAAATATTATTGCAGAATTTTACCTAAAAGTTTTTTGTCCCAAAACAAAGAACACCCTTTCGAGCCCATGTTTATTAGATGTGAAACAAATGTACTGATGGAAAAAACTTCAAGATTTATTATCTTAACTTGGTCCAACTAATTTGCTTTTTGTTCCCTTTGTTCAGCTATCAAACTAAAGAGAAGTCTTCATTCAGCTCTGGAAACTAATGTGTTTTGACAAAGTCCAAAATTTTCTTTTATTCTTCAGATTGACTACAAAGTTTCTTCTTTTGCAACAGCTGGAAGTAATTATGTTTTATCATTTAGCTGGATAAATGGTTATTGTTCAAGCAGTCTCTAAAGGAAGTAAAGTTTTAATGGAACAAACTAAAAAACCCAACAATATATGAATATATATTAGGTTTAACTTGTTCCTAGTGCTTGTATAGTCAAGGAAGGAAGTAGAAAAAATTAAGGATATCTCATTTCCATGATACAGTTCAGTTTGATGCTCCCTTTCCTTTGAGCTTGGAGAAGGCTGGTCCTTAATTGCTTCAAATTTAAGTCAGTGTTTGAGGGTTTAGGAACACACCAAGAAAGGGACCACAAAGCCCATCCAGTGCCACCCCTGCCATGGCAGGGACACCTCCCACTGTCCCAGGCTGCTCCAGCCCCAGTGTCCAGCCTGGCCTTGGGCACTGCCAGGGATCCAGGGGCAGCCCCAGCTGCTCTGGGCACCCTGTGCCAGGGCCTGCCCACTCTGCCAGGGAACAATTCCTCATTCCCAACATCCCATCTAAATGTAGTTTGGGACCATCACTCCATGTTCTGTCCCTGCAGTTCCTGAGGAATTGTCCCTCTCTGGTTTCCCTGCAGCCTCTGGAAGGTGCTGTGAGGTCTCCACACAACTTCTCTCCAGGCTGAGCTGTCCCAGCTCTCACCAACTCCAGCAGAAGGCCACTACATAAAGTAGCACAGAAAAGTGAGTCATTTACCTTTTTCTCCTAATGAGATGAATCATGAGGAAAAAGCCAGGTTAATGTTCCAAGGAGCTTAATTAGAATCAGGTGAGAGCTTGAAAAGGCAACTAAGGTGCTTTCAGGCAGTGCTTATAGGAAAAGGCTTAATTAAGAAGACTGATGGCCTTTTACTTAAGTCTCTTCAAGAGTGTAGAGAGTCTTGTTTAACTCCTCCAGATCCAGCAGCAAACCAGATTTGAAATTCCAGCATTTTTCTTATTAAAACACAGTAGCATCTTTGTGGCTGCAGTGGGCTGTGCTCCTTTCTCTGGGGTACTGACATGAGTGCAGTGTCATGAGGGGCACAGGGGAAAGTACAATTAAATAGGAATTAAATAAAAAGTTTACTGGTAATTGAAGCATTTATAAAATTGCAAATATTTCAGTACAACCGCAGTGCAAACAATTGAATGGTAGATTACAAAAGTATTTTATAGCTGAGACTGCTGTGATTTTTTTTTTAGTTTGCTTGCAATACACAAATCTCACACGGAATTCATTTAGTCATCTTAAAATCCACACAAGCTTTAAATTTATCACTTTAGTCAAAGGGTTTTTTCCTTCCTTTTTTTTTTACCCTGCAAGAACAATAAGGTATATGAGGTATTTTAGCTGCAGGGTGCATATTTGGAGAAAGTGCTTCCTGCAGAGTTCCTCTGCCTTTCTTGTAAATTAGCTGCAGAAACCCCGGTCATGTTACAGTATGACATTTAGTTTTCTAATCTGTTTAATGCCATGGTTTGCACATGATGTGTTCTGATGTGCTTTTATGTTTTTGATAGTAAAAAACCACATTAGAGTTGCAGTAGGGATTCTTTCCACAGACAATATAACTTGTAACAAATTGCATATTTCAGAAGATATATAACAAAAGGCCTAACCTTTTATGATGTTCATTATTCTAGAAATAGAGCCCACATCTTATCTCTCTGTTCCTTGGTATAATTTACGGGCACCATGTTGGACACATATCAATACTGCATCCATATCAGTTCCATTCATGCATATTTCAGTGACTTCAGACTGAAAAAAACCCAAACTTAGCATTCGCCTGGGCTTAAATAGTCACTTGAGATATTTTGTAATCAATAATTACATGCATTTGTGTACCTGTGAGTTTATACACAATCACACACACACTGCAACTCTTCCAGGGTGGAAGAATTCTCTTATATTTCAGCAGCACTGAGTTACAAGTTAATAATCATCTTTTTGCAGTTATTCTACAAAAGAGTTTGTAAAAGGAAAATAATGACTTGTTGTGCTCATTCAAGCCTTCACACTGCTCTTACTCCAGTTTGGTTGAAGCTGCACCAGCTTTGCATAACCAGTATTTCAGAATACTGCTAAAGATTATTTTTCCAAAGGAAATAGGCATTTTGCCGGAAAAGATTGTTATCTTCTTTCTCCTTACTTAGCAGAATTTCAAAATATAAATATATGTAATGGGAAAGAGTCTGGGGTTAAGAGGGGAGCAAGATAGGAGAACTGAAAGACTTGAAATTATTCAGAACAAAAGCTAAAGGCTTTTTCTTTTAACGTGACCTTCACCTTCTCTCTTCTCTCCCTCCCCCTTAGTTTTGGTTTCAATCTATTTCTGTAATCACAGCCTTGGAAATTCTCCTTTCTTTAACTTCAATGAGTCCTGTAAGCACAAGGAAAAAAATAATCCAGATGAATGTGCAGGAGGATCCAATCCCAGCAATTTGTCTGGAAAATGAGTTACAACAGTACTGTCATCATCAAATGAATTATTCACTGAAGAATACTCAGCTGGAAGTTCTACTTTTTTGTTCCTATCCAGAACAAAAGATTTCAGATCATTATCCCAGTTCCCAAAATCTCCATGCACAACAAACCACCATCATCTTGACACCTACTAATTACTCTGCACAACAGTTGCACCTAATTGTGTGTTCACCAGCAGATGATGAAGAGCTGAACCTAAATTCCAAGGTTTGTTTGTCTACTTGAGGCTCTGTAAATTAAAATGTTCTGCATGAGGTGGATGGCGTTTGTCAAAAAGCTGCAGGAAGCTACAGATGTGGACTGTTCATTTTTACATCCTGTGTTGAGCAAAATAGACAGTGGAAGGAGACTCCTAGAGATCAGTCTTAGAAAAACTCTTCATTTCTAAGGGCAGAATGGTAAGGAAAAATGTTTTTATTCCTTAGCTCACAAGAGTCTATCATGTCTGAAAGATTTTGGCGTTTGGGGAAGGTGCCTAATGACTGGAAAATTGCAAACATGCCAGGCAAGGATGGGGATGTGGGAAATACAGGCTGGGCAGACTGGAAAGATAACCTAGAGAGGGTCAAAGCCTTGGGATGGAATGAGCCCAGGTGTAGGCACACAGTTTGGGGTCCTTGGGATGGAGCTGTGCTGTAGGCACACACAGTTTGGGGCCGCTGGGATGGAGCTGTGCTGTAGGCACACACAGTTTGGGATGGGGCTGTGCTGTAGGCACACAGTTTATGGTCATTGGGATGGAGCTGTGCTGTAGGCACACACAGTTTGGGATGGGGCTGTGCTGTAGGCACACAGTTTATGGTCATTGGGATGGGGCTGTGTTGCAGGCACACAGTTTGGGGCCGCTGGGATGGAGCTGGCCCATCCCCAATGGGTTGCAGCTGTGAGCAGCAGGTGAGCAGCACTGACAGCAATGAGCCATGGAGTGCACAGGTGTGCAATCACTGACCAACCACAGAGGGAACAGAGGGCACACAGGTGCAGTGCATCAACATGAGGGATAAAAGGTTGGGGTAAGAAGCAGAAGGGAGTTGCTTGCAGCTTTCTGGAGTGACATGGTGTAACTCTGTATGGGCAGATGCCTGAAGCTTTCTGGAGTGACCTGGTGTTACTCTGCCTGGACAGACTCCTGAAGCCTCCTGATGAGGTAAGGTGTTACTCTGTGTGGGGAATGCTTAAAGCCTTCTGGAATTGTGAGGGGATACTCTGTGTGTTCTGGCTGTCTCAACTGTGACATATGCTGCACGCCCAGGGACCTGAGCTGCTCCTACTTGGTGAGAGGTTCACCATCCATAGGGATCAATGTGGGGTGAAGGGTTAGCAGTGAAGGCTTCCCTCTCCCAGGCACTTCATGGACAGGAGCCCTAGAGAAAAGGGAGGTTCCCCTGTTCCCATCAGTTTTGGGAACCCTCTTGAATTCTAGTTTTGGGCTCATGTGGGTATGAGCATTGCCCAAGGTGTGGAGGGGCTGAAGGGAGGAGGAGGAAGGAGATGTGTTTGTGCAGCTGGGAGAAGGGGATGCTGAGAAGAAGGGAATCTCATTGCAGGTCAACAGACACAGAGGGGATTTGCTTATTTAATTACTTTTACTGTTGTTATGTGAAGTGATTTAGGATTTATTTGTTGCATAAATACTGGGTTTCTTTACAGTATAAGTGATATATTGTTATTCTCTTTATACTGTAAGTTTAGGATTGAAATCAAAAAACCTTGAGGATTTCTTGCTACTTTGTCTACTGCACATTCTTTCCATCCCTGCCAGTTGCTTTTCATGTGCCTGGAGTATTCAAGTAAATTCTGTGTTGTCTTTGCAATCTACCTTCTCAAGATAAAAATAGTATCTCTTAATATATAACTTCCACAATTGTAATTGGAGTCAGTATGGGACAATTCCAAGAGAGGAGCTTAAATTAGAAGCAGTGGACTATATTTAGAGGTGTTAGGCAGCAGAAGTCCTGGTTTAAGGAAAAGTGAAGCCCTGGGTTTGTATCTGAGGTGCTGAGCCCTTCACAGACTCACCCAGGCACTGCTGGGTTGCAGAGTCCTTTCCCAGGGCCTCTGGCAGCTCACCCAGGTGTCAAGAGCACCTTCACAGCATTTCCTCTGGAAGTTTCTCTGCATTCATTTCTCCTATGGTGTTTCAAAGAAATGCAAAAAATGTAGCACTCGGAGAACGTTGTTTGGGCAAAGAAAATGTCAGTTCTGATGCTTTTTTTCCGTTATGATAAAAAATAGTGGAAGCAGAATAGACAATAGAAATAAGAAAACAAAATCTAAACTGCTGGGGAAAGCACTGTATGTGTAAACTCTCCCAAAATTCCTGATTTAAATCCAGCAGTTCCTGCTGGGATGCACAGACTCCTTCTGATGAGCAGAACTGCAGCATTAAGAGCCCTGACATTAAAAGCAGAAAGCATTGAGGCAGCTAAGGTTTAACTTAACTTTTATTTACTGACCTTACTATGACTGATCATGTAGGACAATGTGGATTAAAGCCAATACTATGTGAAATGGTCACTTTGCAGATTTTTTTTCTATATGTAAAGAATTTTCCATAACTTTTCAGTTCCTAAATCACTACTCAGCAAAACTCTTTCTCCAACAACCCCCCTAAATCAAGATAAATATTAGTCAGCTCTCACTTAGTGTTAAAACCCTATTCTGTTTGTGCCTTTTGAAATTTGTCATGGCTGTGTCTTACCTTGGCACTGCCCTTTTCCAAGGAGCTGGCCAAAGTGCTGTTTGTGCCAGAGGCACAGCCTCATCCAGACTAATTCTGGACAACTGAAAGGTCAGAGCCACAAAGAAACAGCAGGTGCAATTACTGCCACCAAAGAAGGGTGCAGCAAACACAGAGTTCACTATTGTTTCTTGCACTGGTGTGCACAGAGTCCTGATCTTGGGAACAGAATGGAAAGCAATAATTAAGGCCTTTAATTTATCCCTGAAATGTTAAAAGAAGTCTGACAGAGTAAACATCAGTTGTGACAAAAAGAGCAGGAGTCCTGTGTTTATGGAAAAGGTGGAGGTTTACAGGGAGTTATTTTTTCTCTGCTGGGTAGGAGGCCCCTTGACAACTCTAAGGGATATTATTATTTCCTCCTTTTTTGTCTCAGACTTGTGGGAGAAATAAACACACGTTCTTTGGGTGACTGATTCTGGTAATTAGCAGAGAACCTGAGTCTGCTAATAAAGCATTAGCAGAATGTGATATTTTTTCCAGCAGTTTCATTTTTAATTCTCTATGAAGAGACATAACTGGCTATACTAATTTAATTCAGATAGCTTTTTTCTTTTCCTGACCTGCCATGTCACATAGGGTGTAAAAATGTGCCCAAAGAAAATGTAATGTTGGGTTACAGAACAAGGTTTTTCTTCAAACATAAAGTTTCAAAACCTCAGAAGTGGAAAAATTTATGCTTGTACCATTAATGTATTTTTTCCTTTTTTTTTTTTTTTTTTGAAAATATCTCATCACTATCTTGTTAGAGTAAAAATAATCTCCTCTCCTTTACCAGCAGAGTTCAGAGAATATTTTAGTTTAGGAGAAGCTTTTGAAATTTTGCCATTGTTTCTTTTTCCATGTAAGACAAAGAATTGGATTGGTTTTGCAAAAATTATTTTGATTATTTTTGCAAAAACAAAATTGCCAAAGTGTCAGTGTTCTGCTTAAAGCCTGATTTTTGATTTGAGAAGATTTGTCATGTTGGAAAATGGTGACTGTAGGGCACAGTATGTCCTTTCTTAGACTTGGGCTGGTTGTGAGTAATTGCTCATCTGTGGGAAACTGAGGAATTGGATCCAGGTTTTTCCATCCATTCCAGGGACACTCCTACCTTCTGCACAGAACTTCCTCTGGGGTGTTCATTCTGCATTCTGTTGACTCTGTTCACCTTTCTAAAGGATAAATCAGATTCCTTAATTTCTTTACACATTAAGCACAACGACATTGAGAAAGTCAATTATCTCTGTTGTGTGTTTCCTTATCAAGGGTTTGCTCTTGTCTCCTTGATCAGGACAGGCTGCAGCTTTCTACTGTGTCTGGGGGGATTGGGTTAACTTTGGCTGCCCCAGCACAGTGTGGCATAGATGAGTGTGGGAGGCAGTGTCTCAGGAGGGGCCAAGATGCGACTTCTGTGACCTTTTCACTCCTGGGAGAGACCTTGAGGGGCTGGAGCCACAGGAGGGCTGAGGGAGCTGGATGTGGCCATGCTGGATCCATGGGCTGAGGGACAGCAGGGCCAAGTGCCAGCTCCTGCGCTGGGGTCACCCCAACCCCATGGAGCTGGGCTGGAAAGCTGCTGGTGGCAAAGGCCCTGGGGGTGCTGTGACAGGGCTGGGCACAAAGGCAGCAGTGCCAGAGGCCAGTGGCACCTGGGCTGTGCCAGCCCTGGGGTGGCAGCAGGCCCAGGGCAGGGCCCGGCCCCTGGGCTGGCCCTGCTGAGGGACCTCGAGGGCTGCGGCCACGGCT
>WBNQ01033005.1:59106-79622 GCA_013401375.1 Spizella passerina | reverse complement strand
GGGGGTCGGGCTGTGCTCCCAGGAACAGGGACAGGAGCAGAGGGAACGGCCTCAGGCTGGGCTCAGGGTGGGCACCAGCAGCAATTTGCCCATGGAAAGGCTGCTCAGGCCTTGGCAGGGGCTGCCCAGGGAGCTTTGGAGTGCCCATCCCTGCAGGTGTCCCAGGAAGGGCTGGAGGTGGCACTCAGGGCTCTGGGCTGGGGACAAGGTGGGCATCGGGCACAGCTGGGACTCCTTGGCCTGGGAGGGATTTTCCAGCCTTAATGACTGTGGGATTTTGTGATATTAATATTGTTGTAGTCAGTGACTGAGTCGTCATAAAGTCTTCCTTAGAAAATAGAACATTCTTATGAGTGCTATAGGAGCCAAACTAAAATCCAAGGAAAGGTGATCTTGTAAAAAAATTTCACTGCTCTTTCTTGCTTTTCATTCTAAGTGTGCAGCATTTCCTTAATATATAAAAATATGAGGAAATCAACATGCCTATTTTTTTTTTTGCCAAGGTGAATGACTGGAAATTTACCATAACAATTTGTTTTTTTTTCTTTCCTTCACCTCCACGTAAGAGGGAAGAAGAAGCTGAATGAAACCTTTGAAGATTAGGTTTTTGTTGTTTAAAATTTAATGAGCAAACAAAAAATGATCAGAACTGCTCCTTGACAAATCCTCTTAAATTAAATGGTAGTTTGGATCTTCTTAATGTTGGTTTTTTGTTCTAATTGGCTTACAAAAAACAAAACAACCAAAAAAACCCTAAAGAACCAAAACCACCTTTCCATTATCAACTTCAGACAAAGAAAAAATTTTACCTCTGCTTGTCTATAGCAACTTGGTGGAAATGACAGAATAATTAGAATTAATTAGTTTAAACTGATGCAGCAAACAGTATATAATCCCTAATTGTGAGATAAAAGTGGCTACTTGTGACACTTAATGCATTCCAGGCACCTAAAGTGGAGCTATAATGGTTCTTTTTAATGTTGCTGTGTTTTCACTATGCTGGATATGTCACTTTATAGCCTCCTTGCAGCTTTTAGACAATAAAAGCCCCAGTGTTAATGCAGCCAGCAGCCCTTGCAGACTAGTTAAGCTCAATATGCAATTGTTGGTCTTAATGTGACCTAAGAGAAGGTGCCTATTGAGACCTGCCCCAGCTGCAGTGCCAGTCAAAGGAAAACACTGCAATTTACACATTTTGCATGCCCACACCTTCCAAACTTGGTACAGTGGCTTTCCTAGGTGGAAAATAACAAAATGCTGCAAGTTAAAGCATTGTTTAGAAATCAGGTCACTAAAAATGGAATGTAAACCAGCCAGGAGATTGGTGCTGTCTCTGAACTCCTGCCCTGTGGGATGGATTCCACTGCCAGCAGTGTATTTATTAATTGCTGCTGTTGTGATCCAAGAAGCTTCTCAGAGCTTGACACTAATATTGAACATCTAAATTAAATTCCCTCTTGATGATGCAAAGGTACCTCAGAACAGCTTTCTGCATTACCTCATGGAAATTTTCTGTTCCAAAGGTCTGCAGCCAATTTTCTCCTCCTGCCATTAATCTCTCTGCAATGTACTATCTATCCAACTAGCAATAACATTTTACTAACTATCAAACTGCTTTCCAAATTAATTTGTCATTATTAGAACGTGGTGGTTTATAAATTTGGCAGTTAGTGTAGAGTTAGTCAATTTTTATTCACTTAAAAAATAGCAAGTTGAATGTTAAGATATATTTTGGATATCAATAAGTTAACTTACATCCAGGGTTTTATTTCAGCCAAATGAGATAATATTTTTCTTTAGTATTTAATTGTGTTAGCTATGTGAAAACTCACTAGATCTCTCTGGACATTGCTTAATAAATCACACAAGCCTGAGAGTAATGAACTACAAACATGACCCAGCTGAGCTCGCTTGGAGTCACAGCACCTACTTCTCCCCCATTGTGTTAATGTGTGTTTATTACTGTGTTTGAGACCGTGAGGTGAAGGTAAAACATCTAGAGAAGGGTCCAGATTGAATTTCTGCCAGATAGATAAGCTTTACAAGAGAGAGAAATCTGCCTTTTCTGTTCCACATCTGTCTGCAGGGTGTCAAGCAGGGTCAGCCTCAGCTGACAGCAGTCAAGTTCAATGTCACTCTGTGCCTGGAGAGGAAATACCTGGAGTTGGTGTCACCTAGACTTTGTAGGAACATCCTAAACTTGACTTAGTGTTGTATGCCTCAAGCACAAATGAGGTGTGCTGGTAGAGTTGATAAGAAATGTCCCTCAGACATTTTTGGGAGCTCCAGATGTCAAGATGACATGGGCATGTGGCAGTGGCTCACACAAAAGGCAGCACAAATCCAAACTTTGATCCTGGCATTGCTGGATTTGCCTCAAACCATTCACCAGTGTGGTTTTATACTTTAGGAAGAAAATTCAGGAAGAATCTCCTCTTTATTTAGGAGGAGATTGCTGGCTGTGAGGGTGGTGAGCAGCTGTGGCTGCCCCTCAGCTCAGAGGAGTGAGCAGGGCGCTGGGATCAGCTGTGCTCCCCCAGCAGGGTTTTACAGCTTTTCCTCACACAGCCTCCCTTTGCCCACTGCTCCAATCCAGGATTAGGAGCAGCACTGCCCCAGAGCTGGTTCTGGAGACAGGCAGTGAAAATTCTCCTGGGGGAGGAGGTGCTGCAGAATCCCCACACCTTGTTCAGAGCCCTGACAGCAATGGCTGTGGGCACTAATGAGGATTCAGTTGTAATTAGTATAATCTGATCAGAACATTTTTTACGTTATTGAGACTATTGGCTTCAGGTGTAGTCATTTTCAAGCTTTTATGAGAAAGGCTATCACCTTGTCTGGCAGAAGGTAATTTTAGTTTCCTACTTTTCAGAGATAAAAAAATTTGTTCCTGAAAAGTTGTTATTTTAACCTTTTAATTTCAAACTACTGCTTTTGAAGTAATGAATGCTGGGAATCTTGTGAGGATTCAGTGTCTATTGCCCAATAATAAATGCAATTAGGTTTTTTAGATTTTTCAATTGCTATGTAAAAATGTGACTTTTTTCTAATGAAATGAAGTTTGCTGCTATAAAAGGCTTTCACCAAAAAAAAGCAATATCTGATGGGCTCCTGTAGCTGTCAAACTGAAGGAGTTTCTCCAACATGGCTTGTGGGGGAGAAAGTACCATAGGTTTATCCTGTTCATTCCTTACTTATATACCTTTTTATCCTCTTTATATCAGGTTTTCCATTCAGATCTGAGTATTTTAAAAAAATATTTAACTACAATTTATTTGCTGTGTTATGACTCTTAACTTTTACCGCACCAAGTAAATGTATTATTTATGCAAATTATTTAAATGTGTGACTGGACTTTGTCATCATGAACCAATTCTCTCATGTGAGAACTGAAATTTGTTGTTTTCTGAACATCATGATTTTTAAAATTTGCTTCCATCTCTGGCTTAGTTCCACTTCTGCACCTTCATGTGTTTTAGCCATGCTGTTCCCATTCTGTCCTAGCTGTAAACTGGTAGGGGACAAGGGGGAATGGCTCCCAGTGCCAGAGGACAGGGCTGGATGGGATATTGGGAATGAGGAATTGTTGAGTAGAAATTGAATCCAGAGCAGCTGGGGCTGCCCCTGGATCCCTGGCAGTGCCCAAGGCCAGGTTGGACACTGGGGCTGGAGCAGCCTGGGACAGTGGAAGGTGTCCCTGCCATGGCAGGGGTGGCACTGGGTGGGCTTTGTGGTCCCTCCCAACCCAAACCCATCCTGGGATTCCATGATTAACTTTGAATGATACTTAATCATGTAACTTTTTTAATTTCCATGCAATAATCCTTCCTTTCCTTCCCTGTATATTTCCCCAGTTTCACACCAACCTACAAACAAACCAGGTAACTCTGTTAATTCAAGGAGACTTCCACGCTGCCCCACAGTTACTGCCAGGTACCCAGGGCTCCCAGAGCTTGAACCCTTGGCCAGAACATTTCAGGAATTCTCCCTTTGCAGAGCCTAGTGGAGTTTGTAGAACCATGGAGTTGTTTAGGTTGGAAAAGACCTTTCAGATCATTGAGTACAACCATTAGCACTGCCAACCCCACCACTCACCAAGGTCTCCAATGCCACATCTACAAGTCTTTAAATCCCTCCAGGAATGGTGACTCCAGCATGTCCCTGTGCCAAGCCTGGGCTGTGATGGCTGTAATCACCCAATACACTGGTAAACCTGGAGATTACTTCAACTGGATCCCTCCTGTGTCTTGAGGATTTGTTTAAGAGAGCACTGAAACTAGACTTAGGAATGTCTTCAGATAGGTAGGAGTAGTACTGAGAAAAATAATTATCTTATCCATCAAAATTACGTGGGAAACTTATGTTACTTTCCATTATTTTCACTGTCATTCCAAATGCCAAATTTTCTCTGAAATTTGGAGATTACTTTCTTGAGCAAGTCACAGAGAACTCCAACATCACAAGTCAAATAAATAGGAAAATCAATTCTTATAACTCAGGCAAATGCTATGAACAAGTAATTGTAATAGCATTTTTTTCTTGCAGTCTCACATCAACATATTGTACACTGACATAAAAATAGATTACACTATCTCTGAAATTAAAAATGGATCTGTGTATCTATATTTCCCAAGACATTCTCATATTGTACAGTATTTGATCAATTCTCACTCTCTTTCATAACTATTGATGGAACAACAAATTATTCAGAAATAACTGATCAGTGTTGGAATCCATTCCCTGACTTCTTATTGTATCCATATATTATTTTCTAATTTATGATTGTGTTTTCTTATTTATTGTTTCAAAGCATAGGCATATTTATATCTCACACTCATCAAGAAGTTCTGCAGACACTATTCTGTAAAACCCTGCAGTGAAATTCTGTCAACAGGTTATTTTTACTTAAATGGTTTGGTATGGAATTTGTAGAGCAAGGCTCTGTTGGAAAACATTCTGGGTTGTCTGTAAAAGTATACCCTGGTGGAGCTTTGTTTTTATCAAAAAGTTAGTTTTGCTCTTTTTAAGTAAATGAAAATTATTTTTTTTATTATACCACAGATGTTTTTTTGCAGGCTTAATAAATTTTACCATAGAATATCAGTAATTGCTAGATCGACCTAAATCAGCTAGTTTAAGCTTCTGCTAAATGGTCTGGGGAGCAAAATAGACAAGATATTGGCCATTATTCCAATCACTGAGATGTGTTCAGAATTGCAGATGTTTTTTGACAAATGTGCCCTACCATGAGTGTTTGCAGTATAGAAAATATTTGCAACTTTGAGTTCTTCAAGCTGCGCTGCATTAATATTGCCTCTGGATTTCTGGTTACTATCCCCAAAAAATTTCTAAGCTGATGCATTAAATCCTAGTAAAAATTCTGCCTTGATGTTCATCCCCATGTAGATTCACTTGCCTGATTTTTGATAGTTCTGCAACAGTTTAAATCCAGAATATTTATGAAAGCAACAATGACTGTTGAACAGAAAAGCTATATCTGTCTTACGAAGAGTTAAGCTGAGACTTTAAATTTACAGTTTATTATGTCAGTTTATGAGGCCAGACCAAGCGGCAAGGCCATAAGGAAATTGGTCCAAAAGAAATAAAATAGAAGAATAAAAGAAATAGGTGATGAAAGAACCACAAAACAAAGCAGAAAAATTAGCAAAAGCATGAAACAAAGTCTTTGTGATAAGGAAATATCACTACAAGTGTTACATTATCAGTCAGAGAGTGGGATAAAATTTGCTTAGGCATTCAGGACCTCCTGCATTGAAAATGTCAGTCAGAGTAACTAATTCTGTGCTTTACAGGAAGTTTCCTGAAGAACTGACAAGGATGTCTCTGAACAGTGCAGCAGAAAGAATAGGAGCAGATGAAAAACTGGAATACAAGTGGCTCTCTTTAGCAAGAGCAGAAAAATCACAGTAATCCATATTAAGATAGGATAATATGTGTTCTACAGAGGGCTGGAAAGCACTGGGGAAATTGGATTCGAGTCCTTTTTGCTTTAGTAGAGAAATAATAGTGATTCATTCTATTAATTCTAATGGCAGGTTTAGGGAGTGAGATCCAATATCTGCAGGTACTGGCAGGGGGATTGTTGGGGCTGCCTGTTCTGGTCTGGGATGGTGGATGCCAGGCACTGATCCCACTCCCAGTGGGGTGCACGAGCATTTCTTCACAGCCAGAGGCTTCAGGGCTCTTGGAGTCCAGAGAACAAACAATATTTAACCACAGGAATACAGTGAAGTACAACTTTACATGGGAATTGCAAGTATTACAGACAGACATGCTAAACTCATTAAGTGATCAAGAAGCAAAGCATGCTAAATTACCATGGCTTATTACCAAATATTTAGAGGCAAATACATCCATTCATACAAATTTTATACTGGGCAAGACTGTCAGCTTTAGATTACACAACAGTTTCAGAACTAGAGCAGTCAGTTGTTTACATAAGCACTTTGAAAGACAATGCTGAGCTTTTTAATTACCTTCAGAGACATTTTCCAGTATGCTTATTAAAATTTTAATCTGTACCTTGCTAAATCATCATATTAATTGATTTAATTAATTATGAGTACATGATATTTATATAGAGTCCACAAAAATGTTACAGTCATACCTATAATTATTTTTTATGTGTTATTTTAAAAGAGGACATTAAAGATTACTCACTTGAAACTTTGAGGTCCTTTTGCCACAATGTCAGGCTCATCGTCACAGAAGGTTTTCTAGCAAAAAATGCACAAGCATCATTGGTGATCTTGAGTCACCATTCACAGTTGAGGCTTGTCTTGGGTAGAAACCATCTCTTTGTTTTAAATAAGTCTCAGCTCCGGTTTATGATCCTCTGGCTTTAGTTCTGCCAGGCAGAAGAACTTTTCTGTCATAGGAGGGAAAGATAAACCTTTCCAAGACTTTTCACTGTGATTTACACCAACAAAGAGATTCTATCACTTCAATTGTGCTCAGATTGTTTTCCTTACTCAGCAGTAGAGCTCTGGCTAATTTTGCCTACCTTGTCTCAGGATTTTTGGAAATACAGCAATGAGTGGAGCATCATAAATGTTAAAAGATATTGTTCATAAACATTTATACTTTTCCAAGTGGAATTTAAGTCAAACCAGATTGTTGATATTAACATTAATGTTTTCCTCAGATTTATACTAAAGAAAATCAATTAATTTGAATGTTGACCAAAACAGGCTTTTGCTGTAATTACAGCAGAGTCATGGAAAAAAAATTGCTTTGGGCATCATAAAAATGAGTTGGGCTAGATTTTTAAAACTAATAAGTAATTTATTAAGTCCCAAGATAAAAGAAAGCAGTGTGACTCAGCTGCTTATACAGCTCAATTTGAATTGTGAATATTCTCAGTGAAGAAATTGGAGTCAGCTGGGATGGAAGTTATGTCTACAAAAGATTCCTCACATGATAAACAGAATATTTCAGTGAAGACCTGGAATATGTCTACAGACAGAACTCTAACAGGCATCCTCTGCTGAATACGCTTTTCCCATCAGTATTTAGTTCATATCTGCCTGTGAGCAGCTTGAGCTTATATATTCCAATGAAGTCATTAGGCTATAGGGGTAGAAGTTATGTTTGACCAGCCAAATTTGGATATTCTGCACTGAAATCAATTTGACCCAGGCTTTTAAGTGCCTCATATTTTGTATTATTTTCTGCTGTCTTAGTTACACGGTGAGAGGGAAGAGCAAAAGGACAAATAAACATGCCAATAAAAGGAGACAAGTAAGCTCTTATCCATCCTTTGACTGTTTACACTGAATAAAATGGGAATTAGTATTCCAGGCTTGTGGCGCTACCTCTTGGCTCTTAGACTTTTAAATGCAGTTGCTAATAATCCCCATGCATTCCTGCTGCTGACAGATATGCCACAATACTTTAATCAGCGCTGGCTACAAGGCTAATAAAGGTTACTAATAAAATAAAATTCTGTAGGGGCTTTCTCTTTACAGGCAATATCAAGCCCTATGAACTTTTAATGCCTCTTCTCTCCATTTAGATAGTCATGGCTCAAAGCCCATATTAAAAATAGCAAGGAATGCTTATTCTGAAGTGTTTGAAAATATTGCAAATTACACTGTAGGACTGGCTTACTCCAAACTAATCTTATCCCTTACTGACCTTTGCAGAAACACTTCTCTTTCATTTGGCAGCTTCATTTCCCTCCTTTCCTTCTGTCTTATTCCCCTGTCCTTTTACCTGTGGTTTATTTAGTCATCAGGAATTGGGGAGATGGGGCTGCTGATTTTAACTCTGTAGCTGATAGGTTTGTTGCGCTCACCCAGAAGCAAATACCTATTTCTCATTCCATTTCCATTGCAGCTTCATTTTCATCTCAATATTGTATTCCACAGCAGCTGCACAATACATTTCTTCTGAGGAAAGCAATGAATGTATTTACTCTTTTCTTTGCCTCTGAATGGGGTACTGTGGATTTTTCCATCCTTTATATTACTGTTCATTTTATTAAAAAAATTAAATTCATCAGGAAGCTAAAAAATGCAACAGAAATCAACATTTGGAAGAAAGGTTTTGTTTTTAGCATTATTTATTAAAAAATAGGGTAAAATACAGTACAAAAAGTGCAAAAATTAATAAGCCTAGTGGAAAGCTAAAATCTTCTTACAATGAAAATGGTTATATCTCATACTTTTTAAGATCACCAAGTTTCTATCAGATCTAATTCTACCGTGATAGTTGATATAATTTTCCAGACTTCATAGTGGAAATTGGATCTTTTTACAGTCATGAAGGAAAAATTGAAGCTGGAGTAGTCTTGACAGAATGAGTACATTTAACTATGGAGCCCCTATTTCATTTCAAACCACATAAAGTAAAACACCCAGACACTGATCTGCACCATGGAGTTGTTTCAGTTCAGTCTCTGCTCACAGCATGGGGAGATATTGGATTTTTGTTTCCAGGCTCCATCCTAATCCAGCAGTCAATGGGCTTCCCACAAATAATAAATCCCATAAATCTGTGGCTAAAGTAGTCTGGCACTGATGTGCCCATCACAGCCACTGCTGCTGAGGTGGCCTGTGAGCTTGTAGATCATCAGTTATTGTATTTGTGAGGTGCCTCGTGGTGAAGGAAGGAATGATGCATCTGCCTCCATGTTCTCAGAAGGCTAATTTATTATTTTATGATACTGTATTATATTAAGGATTACTATACTAAATTATACTAAAGAATACAGAAAGGATACTTACAGAATGCTAAAAAGACAATAATGAAAACTTGTGACTTTCCAGAGTGCTGACACAGCTTGGCCCTGATTGGCCAAAGAGTGAAAACAACTCCCAGCAGAATGCAATGGAACAATCACCTGTGGGTAAACAATCTCCAAACACATTCCACATGAGCACAACACAGGAGAAGCAAATGAGATAAGAATTGTCTTCCTTTTCTCTGAGGCTTCCCAGCTTCCCAGGAGAAAAACCCCAGGCATAGGGATTTTTCAGAAAATATGAATGTGACAATCAGTAGTGGCATTAGCATTGTGTTCTGCGTGTGAGACATTGCAGTTGGGTGAGAGCCATTGCCAGGAAAGCTTATCCCAGTGCTCTTCAACAGGAATGACACAATCCTGTAGTGTTGGAACCCTGATTACTGAGAATTTCAGATTTTCTATGCTGACAGGCACTGACCCCCAGGAGAACACTGCATTTGGCCTGAGGCTGTGGAGAAGCTTCCAAAATGGAATGACAGAACTGGGATTGTGGCTGTGGAGTTTGAATAGAAGTGTGTAACTTCACAGTGTGGAAAACTTGAGAGTTAGGGGTTTTACAATATAGTAATATATATAAAGCAAGATGGAGGTTTTAGGGAAGAGGCTGGTCCTTCTTCTTTACCTTCTTGCTTCTTTACCTTCTTATTTACCTTCTTCTCCATGGGTTTGGGTGGTTTTGTGTAATTGGATAAAAAAGTTCACATTGTGGGGCATGGGTGGTTGATTGAGTTAAAAGTGAAAATAATTTAGGTGTCATTTCTTAATTGGACAGTTTATCCTTAAAAGGCCTTGTAGAGAGAGAGATAGGGCTCCATTTTTAGTTTGTTGCAGTGAAGTGCTGTAAAACTCAGTGTTTGTGAGACTGTAACACAGATAAGAACTAACAAGCATCTGAGTCCCAACAAGAAATACCATCTCAGGATTTAATCCCAAACCTGCCAGAAAAGAAGCAAAGACTCCATTACTGTAGCACATCATTCCTTTGTGCTCCAGGCACATCCTGTCTCTAGGGATGAGCTCCTCATTCTGGCAGAGTTCTGGTTGTATTGACCACCAGTGTGTTTAGGGAGTTCCTCCTTTGCCTGGACTGTGCTCAGCAATGTGCTTTAGGGGGCTGAGGCTCACTCATCAGCTTGCCTGGATCACCCTCCATCCTCAAGAGTAACATTCAAGGTGCCTGGGAATGGAGTTCCTAAGTGGCTCTGTGGCACAGGTACCCCCAGGAGTTGGGGGGATCCATAAAGAGATGATTGATCTGCTCCTGCTTGTGAGGTGAGGATGGAGAGGGGCCCAGAGTCACCCCAGGAGCACAGAACCAAGGAAGGCGCTCGTGCTTCCTTTTCAGGAGCCCATAGTTCTCAGGTAAGGTTTTAGACCTTGCTGGGAGATTTCACTCAGGCTGAGGGGCAGGGAGGATTCTGTACCCACCTGAAATGTCTGACCAAGCTTCTTCTCTTTCTGATAATCTCTCTCTTCCCTCACATGACACAAAATACAGTGCAGGGGAGTCCTGCTCCACTGGAGCCTTCTTCAGACTGTTCTCAGATCCTGAGCTTCCCCCTTGGCATTTCAGCCAGGGTTTTCTCAAGTTGTACCAGAGATGCTCTTGGGGTGAGGGAGCCCAGAGCACCCTGGGCTGACCATCCTGCAGGGCTGGACATCCTGCCCTGGTGGCCAGAGAGACCTGTGCCTTTGCCAGGCTGACAAGGACCAAACAGTCCCAGAAGTGTCAGCACTATAAACTGAAAGGCTAGACACTAAAAAACAAAACCAGCAGTAAAAAATACAAATCAGGTTTAATTTGTTATGAACTTGGGATCTACTTCTTGCTCTTACTGCGTGCATCTTAATTTTCTCTCCTTCAGCCCCTTTCCTATAGGCCAGAGGTAATGGATAATCGCATTTAAGCAATACATCTCAAAATTCTAAAGCCAAAACAAGACTAACAAGCCGTAAACCAAATACATATGTTAAGTATGTCATGAAGATGCTTTAAAGTTTAAATCTATGCTCTATTCAAAGATTTCTGAGAGAAAAACAAGACCACATGTCTTGATTACAGTATTTGTTCAGACTTTGTGTAAGTTAAGAACTAATTCTCTTCCTTTTATTTAAGATTAGAGAAAAAAATAGATTAAATGATTTTTTGTGAGGCGGACCAGCAAAGTGACTATTCTGCTTATGTCCTATTTTCAGGGCTAAAGAAGGAATAAAATGATGTTTAAGTTTTTTTGTGAAATTCATTAGCAGAGGTATGAGGGTTTTTTTGCCAGAATAAGACAATTAAAAAAAGTTATTTCCATATCCATGTGTTACAGATATTTAAAGATATTTTTAGAAGGACTACTTGCAAAAAAAAAGGTTATATGCTTTTTTTCCCTTTCTGGCTGTTTTTAAAATGCTTCATTTTTTTTTCTTATAGCTTTTACACTCTGTTCATAAAAGAGAGTCACATACAATCAGTTAGCTGTACAGAGAAAGCCTTATATTTTGTAATAATATGCCCAATTTGCTGTACTATTTTTGTAATCCTGCCAGTGTTTAAGACGTCACTATTCATCACAAAGTCAAACCCAATTTTTTCACTGCTTGATTTCTTCACTAGTACTACAATTAGCATGTCCTCAGTCCTGTCCTTCCTTTTTATCAACAACTAGCGAGCCTACAGTGTTTGTGGTACTACAGTGCTGCAAACGTTTACAGCAAAGGATTTTAGTCCAGGTGAAAATTCTGGGTGCAGAAATAGAGCAATTCCTCCTTACTGCAACCGTGGCCTTTTGTTCTTACTTGACTTCAACACAGGTTTTTCCACTGAGGAATCTTGTTTGGAATTCCTGCTTTCCCACCTGCTGGTGCAAAAGTGATGAGCAGTGCCAGAGTTCTGCTTGGGCATCTTCTGAAGTGGCCTGTGCGGTTTGCAGAGTAAATATAAAACTAGATTATATCAGTCCTGGAATGCAATATTTGTTGAAAAACAAAGCTATCCTTTTTCCTTGCTTGTATTATAAAAAGCAGCATTTTCACCATCTAGTTACCAATGATTTTCTGTTCTGGATCCAATGGCATGATTATGCATTATCCAATGAGCTTTATGATTAAAATTTGGTCACAGTTCAACCACAACTGCATCTTTTCTCTGAGAAGGACAATCTTGATGTATGGGCTCACCTAGATATCCTACTTTTTCATTTAGGACATGTCTGTGGCCCATCAGTCCCAGAGCCCCATGTGAATGCAGATTTGGGGTTTGCAGAGAGTTGACCTGGAACTCTCTGCCACTGAATACCCTGTGGCATGGGGGTTGTATGGTGTTTCTAAAATAGTCTTGTATCTTCTTTTTTTATGGTCTCTAGGCACTAGTGAGCTACAGCTAAACAACAAAAACAAAGCAGTTACAGTTCTAGGTCTGCAAAAAAACTTTGCCATTTTTTAGCTGTCAGAAAGCTCATCTGCAGTATCTGTGCAGCACCTGTGTGGTTGCTCAAACACTAAAAAATCAATGTTTTGCATATTTCTAAAAGTTAATATAGTTTCAAAGTCATAGATGATCCTACTCATGTAAGTTAGTCATCAAGAAAAGTGCTAAAGTCCTTGACTGTTATGTTAAAAAATATTTAGTAATTTATTTCTCATCTTTTTTCTCTGTGTCTGTTGCTTGAAAATTATTTTGATGCAACAAAACAGTATATCTTTTATTATAACCCTTTTATTTTTTCTGTACTGTTACTCCTGCCTTCAGATTTTCTCTCTCTTTTTGATGCACAGCAGTAGCCACACATTTTCTATACCTACAATATCAAGTGGTGTGACAGAAGACCACATCTGCAAAGCCAAATGGTTGGTACTAAAATGGTTGGTGCTGAGAGCTTACCCACCTTAGGGGAATTTCAAGGCTTTATTCAGACAGGTTTCATTTGGTCTCATGGACTAAATATTCATTAGTGGTTGCATCTAATGCAGTGCAGTGATGCCTCAGGTTTTAGCTTTTCTGTTTTTCAGATTCTGTGCTGCTTTACTGTGTAGGTCTGAGCTTCATATTAGGGGAGGGTGAGCTCTCTTCATAGAGCAGGGAGACAAAACAATTCCTTCTCTAGCTGGGGACCAAGGACAAATTGTCACTGTCATATTTTCTGGAAAAATCCCTTTGCCAGGATTTCTTCTCCTGGGAAGCTGAGAAGCCTCAGAGAAAAAGAATATTATCTCATTTGCTTCTCCAGTGTTTTGCTGGTTTGGAATGTGGTTGGAGATTGTTTATCCAACATGTGAATTGTTTTTACTTAATGACCAATCACGGTCAGGCTGTGTTGGGGCTCTGAAGAGAATCAGAAGTTTTTAATTAGTATCTTGTTAAGTCTTCTGTAAGGATCCTTTCTCTATTCTTTAGTATAGTTTAGTATATATATATAGTTTAGTATAGCATTCTTTAATATAATATCATAAAATAATAAATTAGCCTTCTAAGAAAATGGAGTCAGAGTCATCATTTTCTTCCTGCCATGGGGGACCCCAAAAATACCATAACAAATGATCCAAATCTCAGCCCCAAGAGCACAAACAATGTGGGTTGGAGAGAGAAAAACAAGCAGGGTGGGACTGCAGGGGCTAAAGCTGGAATTGGACAGTGAACTGCAAGATGCAAATGGAGCAGAACTGATCACAGTGACAGACCCCGTGCCCGGTTGTGCATTTTGGGACCATTTTGGTTCATCTTGGGTGTAGCCCTGGCTGGGCTCTTGTGCTGCCCAAGGTGGATCCATTGAGACCTTTTAGTAAATCCCTGCTTTATTCTTTAGCTCTGTCCAGCCTCTGTTCTAGGGCAGCCTCTTAAGGCATCAGCAGGAGCACAGCTCCAAGGAATCCAGCATGTGCTGTCCTGTGGTGGGTGGCACAGGCAGAGCCAGAGCTGGGTTTGGCAGTGCTGCTGTGATGGACACCAGAGCAGTGGGGCAGTGACACAAAGCACTGAGCACACAGGGTGGTGCTTGGGGCTTGCTGGGCAGGTTTGGATTGCAGTTTGATCTTTGTGTGCCTCTACAAATTTACCCCTTTGCTCTCTGAGGCACTGAGATGAGGCAGTTCTCCAGCCAGGCTCTGGGGTAGCAGAGGAGCGTCCAAGAGTGTTGGAAGAAGGAACAGGTCCCTAGATATTTTTTTAATTCCATTACCCTGAGCAGATGCCGCCAAGTCCATGCCTTCTGTGATCCCCTGAGCCTGGCAGGGAGGGTGGTCAGGCTCTGGCAGGATGGGCTCTGTACCAGGGCAGGGGCTCCAAGCTCTGCCTCGTGCAGAGAAGCTCAAAAGAGGCAGAAGAAAAGGCAGCAGCAGTCATGTCAGCCTGTCAGAGCCCAGCCTTCACACAAAACAACAAGATCCAAGATGGTCAAAGCTGAGTGACCCAAAAAACTCTGCCTGAAATTGTTGTACGGAGCCTGACAGTTATGGACAAGGCCTGCTTTAATGGAATAAAGCCACTACAGAGGGGAGAATGGAATGAAGAGAAAATTACCATGTGAGGAACTTATATCTGATTGTGACACTTCCTTTTCCCATGTAATTATTAACGTGTTTTTTAAAAGTCCATTAAAATTCCATTCAGATTAAGATGAAGGATAAGAACAGGAATAAGGGTAATGCATTGAAGAATCCTATGTTGACAATCAGTTTTAGGCAGTAACCTTAATCAAGGTTAATGCCATTTCAGTGCCTCGTCTCAGCACCTCATTTTGTGTCTTAGGCAAGCCTGGCATTTTTTTGACTTTGTGTTTTTAGGTTTTTTTCCCCCAAGTAATCTGTTTATTTGTGATATGTGCTCCAGACTAATTATTCAGGCTTATCCAATGTTTAAATAACTTCTCTGGTGAAACTTCATAAAATATTTATCGATAAATGTAAAGTACCCAAGATCTAAAAATATTTTTGCATGGTTTTATTTCAAAGCAGCAACTCTTTATGTAGGCCTTCATACCAAGTTCTCAGTAATTTAAGTACTTGATTGTTTTCTTCTTGCTATAGAAAAGTCTATGGGAAGTTAATTCTATTTCTAAGAATCACAACAATTGTTCATTTTAATTTTTTTTAATCTCTGCAAGATCCCATTATGCTGTGCATGTGTACATTACCCTGTATTAATTCTGGCTCATTAAATGGGGTTTATTACAGCATGGTTTCCACCATAAGCCCCCTGGTTCAGCTGCATAATACATCCTGCTTAGATTATCTGTCTGTACCTCTGCTGTGCCCTCCTGGCATTATTTAGCCTCATCTCTTTAGTATTTTAACTGGCCACTGATACTCCCCCACATGCAGACATAACCCCAATATTTGTTGTTCGATCTTGTGGAGGAGGAGGAAGGAGAGGGTGAATGGGAGAGCTCTCAAAGTTTTGAGTTGTCAAAGATCAGGGTGTGAAATCTGCAGAGTCCTTCCTTTTCTGGCAAAAATTCAAATCCTGCCTTCAAAATGCTGATCTGACAAACTTTGTTAGATGATTCATCCTAATTGGGTAAGTGACCTCACTGGCTGTGTTACATTGCTTTGCAATTTAAGGGAAGATTAAAAGATTTGGTCATTAGGAGGGGGGATAAAAATTGCTGCACTCAATTGAAAATGCAGGGAACACCAAAATGACGGAATGGTGTAGCTTTTGTACCTAAAGCACACCCTGAGAAAACGGATGTGTTATTCACCATATTTTCAATGAGTAAAGTTGTGGATTTCATATACTTGTGTTCACAATGTTTGCATTTTGGTAGCAGCACCATCAATTGGATGGAAAAACAGAGTTTAAAATCACTTTTAACTTCATTTCCAGAGCTAGACGAAATAAAATACACAGTGGTCTTTGCTTTAATATAGGCAAAAGTTTATTCTCAGCCAGAAGGAAAACCAATGAATCTTCTGTATCAATACAATTAACATTAATATATATATAATTAGCATTATACTTTCATCTCACTCTAATTGTACAGCAATTTCTTATGTTCTGTGCTGGATAGGAAGGCCTGGGGACTGGGCAGGTGTTACCAGCTGTGTTGGACCTGGCCAGGGCAGTGAGTTATAGGGGGATCCCCAGGGAAGTTTCCCCTGGTGTAAGAGGGGATTTTCCCAGGTGATGTGCTGTGGGTTAAGGCACCTTCCATCTCCCTCTAGTAATTCCTTTTTTGGCTGGCTGTTAACACTGACCAGCCTCCTTGGAGCTGCCTGTCCTGTGCAATGGAAGTCACCCCTCCAGGCTGACAGGGGACATGTTCCTAGGCAAATATGTTGGGAATGAGATTTTTTTGGGGGCCTCAAGCCAGTATGGGAGTGATGTGTGAGGCAAAAATATACAGATGGTCATAATCTCCTATATCCATCTGATTTATTCTTTTTTTAATCGCAGTACATTCTGATCATAGCTTTGACTTTGCTCTGCCTTTGCTACTGTTTTCCACTGCATGTGAAAAAACTTTTGTCTGTTCTAAAAAATATTAAGCAATGGTCTAAGCTGCTCATCTGCTAAAAGCTACCCATATTTATCTACCTCTGTTGTTTACTGTCATTAATAGCAATTGCATTTCACAGCCTGACCTTGAAATGACAGTTTATGTGCATAAATTCTCTCTCCCTCTAACACACATAAACACATAGTATTCATGAACACAAACATTACATCAAAAATCTCTAATTTCACACTAGAAAAATGCAACTGTGAAGAAAGAATGCCTAACAGTATTTGAAACATTAATATAAAAATATTTTTCATTAAATATATATTTTTAGTTTTATTTTTTTCACAATAATATCTGCATCCTTTCACTTGTCCCCAGCATAAAGAACACCTAAAGCAACTGCACAGTTAGAACAGAGGTTGTGGTGCTGGTCCAAAAAAGAATAATAGCATAAACACCAGGAATTCTGCTTTCTAATAAAAGTGAATTTGCAGTGGCTCACTGTAAAGAATTATTTGATGTACCTATAGGAAGCATCTGGAGACCATTTGATGCAAAACTGTTGTGCCTGCCACTTGGTAGTTAGTTTTAGGAAGATGTTCTCTGTGTTCAGCTGAGAACCTGCTTTCTGTTTGCATTCTCCCCTGTGAGCACAGAGAGAGTCACAGCCCAGAGGATGAAAAAAGGAAGCTTTGTCCATCCTGCAGGTAGCTCTGATTTTTGGGATGAGTGAGTATTGCCCAGGGACACTTCATTAAAACATCCAGGAATCCTTCAAGGGAAAAGGCACCATAATTAACTTGTGTTAGAATTCTGTCCCACACCCAAGTGTTCGTTTTCTGGGGAGGATTGATAGTGTTTCTCATTACAGTAATCACATCAGATCTCCTGGCCTTATATCCAGGCACTGATGGAAAGGAAACTCAGCTGAGAAGTGCTTAGAACCTCTTTTGGCAGCTCTCTCTAGGGGCACATGTATTTTCTTTACCATAATGAGGACCATAAAGAAGAGAAATGGTGTGGCCTGGTATAGATAGGGAGTCACATTACAGTAACTTTTCACCAGAATTACAGTAGTTAGACACTACTATATTACAGCAGTGCTTGGTAACTTTTCTACTCTTAAGAGGCAACTGTCAACATTTCTGTTATAAACCCCATTTTTCAGGAGTTTATGACTCCTCTGGAAATTCCACTCGTGGTGAAGCTTACTTTAGAAAGACTAAGTAAAGGAGTGATCCTTTGAAAATGAAATGGAAGGGAAAATGAAACCTGAAATCCATGCATTTCCCATTCTGTTTCCTTTACCTTAGTACAGTTGCTTTGGGTTTAGTAGAAGGGACTTACAAATAGAGTTTTCAAAAGCAGTTCAGTGCTGACACAGAAGTTATTACTGTACAGTCAGAATCCATGAATCCATCCCATGAACAGCTTCCAAAGAGCCTCTAAATGTGTGCAGAAAGGGCTGGCTCCTCTGGGACACTCTGGTAACAAGAAAAAATCAAAATACAGCCAAAGCAGTGCAAAATGAGATGATGGATTGTTCCTGGCAGGGTGGGCAGGCCCTGGCACAGGGTGCCCAGAGCAGCTGGGGCTGCCCCTGGATCCCTGGCAGTGCCCAAGGCCAGGCTGGACGCTGGGGCTGGAGCAGCCTGGGACAGTGGGAGGTGTCCCTACCACGGCTGGGGGTTGGAATAAGATGATCCTTCAGGTCCCTTCAAACCCAAAGCAGTCTTTTGTGATTCGGTGATTTTTATATCTGATTCAGTGATTTTTAAGTCTGAAGGAAGTCTCACCCTGGCATTAGAGGGCAATGAAGGTGCTGTTTTTCCAACAGGATGTTAAACTAATAACCTCCTTTAGGCACTGGAGTTTTTGTGGAACTCCTCCAAGGCCCTGAAGTAGCCTCAGTGGCACCACGAAATTTCCCAAGTTGTATTAGTATTTAGAGTGAGTGAACAGTGCAAAAATAAAGCCATGAGTTTTCATCCAAACTTCCAAGCAAATTTCTGGCTCTTTTTCATGACCTTTTTGAATACATCTCTAGAATCATCCTTTTATTCAAACTGTATTAGAATGCCCCTTAAATATCAGACTTTAATGTCTTGCAAGATTTAATTTCCATTTGCAGTGCATTTTCTGGTGTTATTTCCAGAATCTCAGAATGGTTTTGGTTGCAAAGGACCTTAAAGATCATCTAGTTCCAACCTTGTGCCAAGGGCAGTGAAAATGATCCATTATTGATGGTAGCTCCATGATCTTAGAGGTCTTTCCCAACAATAATGATTCTATGGTTCTGTGATTCAAGGGTGTTGTAATGCAGTAGGACACATATAAGTAATTAACAGGATAATTATAGAAGGAATATAGAAATAAAGAAATGTAGGAGAAAAGGCTACATATTTAATTCATGTGCAAAATTAAAATAATGGGAAAGGTATCTCCAAACTGTTTGCCTCTCTTTTGCTGTTGAGCATTCCTGATGCATTCCTTTTGTATTTTGGATGTCTGTCTTCCAAGCAGTAACATCTATTTATTACCAGCAGTGTTGGTGAATAGGGGAGCATGTGGGATTCACTGAATCAAGCTGCTGGTGCCTTTTCACTGGGGCTGAAATGGCTGATTGGGTTTTTGTGTCTGTAATCAGAGTCCTGCAAATGAGAGCTTCCAGTGCAGGATGATAAAAGTCCCTGACAGGAGGTGGTAGCCAGGTGGGAGCAGGTTCTTCCCCCAATTGCAAGGGTGATAGGACAAGAGGAAATGTCTCAGGAGGTTTACTTTGGGTGTCTGGAAAAATTCCTTCACCAAAAGGGTTGTGAAGGCCTGGCCCAAGTGCCCAGGAAGTGTTGGGGTCCCTGGAGGGATTCAAAGACAGGTAGGAGTGGCACCTGGGGCATGGGGCAGTGGTGGGGAACTGGACTTGACCTCAGAGGTCTTCTCCAACCTGAAGGGTTCTGTGATTCTGTAATTCTTTGACATTACATATTTATATATATATATACACACACACCCCTCCCCTACACCAAGCATAGCAAGGCCTCATAGAAAATTTCAATTTCTTCTATAATCTTCCATCTTCTGGAATAGGATGATGTTCCTGCAGCCTGGTTTCCCACAGTCTCTGCCTCATGTCAGGCATTTTCTTGTGGGCCCATCTGTTTCTCTCAGTGTGTAAAACCCATACCTACAACACCTTCCTTTTGCAGCCATTTCTCTGCCATTCCTGCAGCTGAACTTTCCTCATTCCACTGTATCGAGCAGAAAAATTTTATGCATTTTATATTTAATTAAATTACAGGGATAATTAATGCAAGGTAAAAAAGAACATGCACCAACAAGAAGAGCAATAATTCTTCTTGTGCAGTTTTACTCATATTTTATATTGTTGCCTGGCACTCATTGATTGTGCTTTGAGTCAAGAAACAGATGAATCCTCATCTCACATTTTCTCTCTCCTTATTTTTTATGATTCTCTGTTCTTTCCAGGACAGTAAGTAGGAATAATTAATTGCTCAATTTCTTTGCTGGATGTTCAAATAATTACTCACTGTATATGTGCAGAACAAATACCTCATCATTAGTACATTTTAAAACTTGGTTTTGGGGTGTGTGTGCTCATTGTCAAGATAGACATCAAAGGTCAAAGGGTTTATTTTATTTTTTACCCCCATCTTGACTTTCATACAAAATAAAAAGATTGTGAAACACAGGGGCAGAATATTTTCTGTGAGAGTTAGGGAGGTAATGACATTTTATGATTTTCAAAATCAAATTGTCTTGCTTCCACAGTGTTATGACAACACAAGATAATTGTGACT
>WBNQ01033005.1:44731-58144 GCA_013401375.1 Spizella passerina | reverse complement strand
TGCCCAGGAAGTGTTGGGGTCCCTGGAGGGATTCAAAGACAGGTAGGAGTGGCACTTGGGGCATGGGGCAGTGGTGGGGAGCTGGACTTGACCTCAGAGGTCTTCTCCAAACTGAAGGGTTCTGTGATTCTGTAATTCTTTGACATTACATATTTATATATATATATATACACACACCCCTCCCCTACACCAAGAATAGCAAGGCCTCATAGAAAATTTCAATTTCTTCTATAATCTTCCATCTTCTGGAATAGGATGATGTTCCTGCAGCCTGGTTTCCCACAGTCTCTGCCTCATGTCAGGCATTTTCTTGTGGGCCCATCTGTTTCTCTCAGTGTGTAAAACCCATACCTACAACACCTTCCTTTTTCAGCCATTTCTCATTTGAACTTTCCTCATTCCACTGTATTGAGCAGAAAAATTTTCTGCATTTTATATTTAATTAAATTACAGGGATAATTAATGCAAGGTAAAAAAGAACATGCACCAACAAGAAGAGCAATAATTCTCCTTGTGCAGTTTTACTCATATTTTATATTGTTGCCTGGCACTCATTGATTGTGCTTTGAGTCAAGAAACAGATGAATCCTCATCTCACATTTTCTCTCTCCTTATTTTTTATGATTCTCTGTTCTTTCCAGGACAGTAAGTAGGAATAATTAATTGCTCAATTTCTTTGCTGGATGTTCAAATAATTACTCACTGTATATGTGCAGAACAAATACCTCATCATTAGTACATTTTAAAACTTGGTTTTGGGGTGTGTGTGCTCATTGTCAAGATAGACATCAAAGGTCAAAGGGTTTATTTTATTTTTTATCCCCATCTTGACTTTCATACAAAATAAAAAGATTGTGAAACACAGGGGCAGAATATTTTCTGTGAGAGTTAGGGAGGTAATGACATTTTATGATTTTCAAAATCAAATTGTCTTGCTTCCACAGTGTTATGACAACACAAGATAATTGTGACTTGTTATTCAAGGGCCAGAATGCACTTAGAGTCTCCTCCCTGCATTTCATTCATAAACTAAAACTCTTCTTTTCTGAAACAGCCACTTAAGAACTTTGATTATTGCTGATACCTTACCAATTGAACCAGGATAAAAATTGAAATTGCCATTAGTACAGTAATTTCAGCCTCTATTACAATAAGCATTTTTAGTGCTCCAGTTCTGATAAATAAAAACAGCAGCACAGGTGAATAAAAGCTTTTTCTACAACTCTTCTCACAAAGGGAGATGTTTTTGAACACACTTTTAATCAAATCAGAATCAACAATAATTTTTTTAATGACTTTGTGGTTTGAGTGATATATCAAAGTATGTAAAACAATACTAATTTCTGACATGAGTAATAACAATCACTTCAGGGAGGATAATTTACATTCTTTCGGGGAATGTGTAAATCCAGGTGGAAAAATCTACAGAAAATCTAGCCAAACAGGTTGTTCTAGCATGTCAGGTAGTCTGTATGAATGAAGTGCCTGCTATCAAAGATAATTGTGTCTATAAAGAAAAGAAAATCCTTTTTTTTTTTGATTTATAATAGAATTATACTCCTTGTTGAATGCTAAGAGCAGACTTATGTCTGTGAGAACATGTTTAAATGCAAACTACAATTCTAGGCTGAAACCTTTTCTGTAGGGAGCCTGAGAGACTGGCAAACAAAAGGATTGAAATAAGTTTTATTTTCCCATTTCTGCTGCTCCTGGATGGTGCTAATGTTGTCAGCAGAGATAATAGCACCTTTAAATGAGTTGGAATTTATTTGTTTCACAAAATCATATGGGAAGATTGACAGCATCTCTAAGAGCAGCAGTCAGGGAGGATGTGGCTGCAGTATTGACAGAAGTGATTTTTCAAGTAATGACTTCTGTGATTAAGTTCCCTGAAGCACACCCTGCCTGCCATGGGCACTTACTGGATATTGTCACCCTTCTGTGGCACACGAGAGATTCCCTTTTTCCAGAAGCAGGATCAATAGGATTAGGGGATTTGTGCTCAAAGCTTGCCTGTGGCTCCTTGTTAAGCAGGTCGTGTGCTTTATAGCTGCCTTTGACTGGCTCCCTGCACTGTGCCATGGTATTAATCACCTAAATAATATTCCTCCAGCCTGCTGGCTTGGGCAGGGTTTTTCGTAGTCTAAAAAATATTGTATTTAAAAAAGAGTCAGAAGTCAGACTCTGAAACTCATGTTTAGAATTTTAAATAGCCTGCTCCTCAGGATTTCTGAGTCCTCTTAACTTTCCTAGAAGCTGGAGATGCTCACAATTACTTATGTTTTTATTAGAAATAAACTGACTGTTAGGGTTCTGCAGAGGAGCTGCTGCCTCTGTGTGTGAGTCAGGGTGGGTGTGCACAGCCAGAACCCTCCAGGAGTGCTCCTGGCAGCTCCTGCAGCACCCATCCCACAAACTAAAACTCTTCTTGCCAGGTCTGCTTTGCAAAACAGGGTTTGCATGAGCTGGCACAGCCTGACTTGTGTGCTCCAGTTCAATGGGCTTCCACGAAGTGTGGAGCTTGGAATTTTATCCCTGCTCATTGTTCTTGCTGGTCCTGTGGGCTGGGATAAAGGCACAACAAATGAAAAGGTGATTTTGTGTGATGGTGTTTGCANGGCCTCCCAGCTTCTCAGGAGGAAAAATCCTAAGGAAAGGATTTTTCATAAAAGATGTCTGTGACAATTTTGGAGGGAGCTGAGGAGTCAAGTCCTTTGCAGAGCCCTCCACAAGGCACGTCAAATGCCAGCTCTGAATGATGGCACATAACATTTCACTGCCCCATTCAACAGCTAGCAAAGAATACTGCTGTTTATGCTGCCCACTTTAATCTAATTTATCACTCTTGTGTGGCCCTGTTTGGAGGGAGAGACACTCACTGCTCCATCATCCTGCACCTGGAGGGGCTGGTGGAAGGGCAGGGGACAGCTACACCTGGATCTGCACACACCAGGACACCCCCCATCCCCATGGAAAGGAAAAGAGGGGGGTAAAAGTAATTGTATCACCTGTGAGGTGAATTTTTCAAAGGTTTCTTGTTGAGGAGTTACAAAAGAAAAAAAAAAAGAAAAAGGAAAAAAGCAGCTTACCTGTAGCTTTGCAATTGAGTAGTTCATTACAGAGCTAATTAGATTAAGTGCTTGATCAGTGATGGGTAAAATATGTCAGAACTTATCTGAGCACTGGTTTAAGAATAGGCTTATCCTTCTCCTCCAATGGAACAGAAATAGACTCCAAAGCAGAACGAGCTGTTTCTCAGGAGAATTTGGCTTCAGAAGTTCACTATTAAGGAAAGAAATTTAACTCAAGTTTATTGTTTTGGAGCTGCATTAGCGGACATGAATTAAGCTTTGCCATGGAAAGGAAAAGGCACATAAAGGAGCCCAGGAGGACAAGGACTGCATAGGACAGTCCTGTTGAAACTCAGAGTGTGTGGATTTGAATAGTTGAGACTTGAGCAGAGTCAGGTAATAGTGGCTGAAATTGCAATAGGAATGGACATTGGTGCTAGCTCAGTGAAAATAAATGTACTGGAAAAACTGGGCATGAGAAAAATCCTGGGTATATATACATCCTCAGCTATTTTATAGAGGACAAAAGGACAGAGGAGCCATTGAGAGGAGTGAGTTATCTGTCTGCTAAAGGATTAAACTTTCCCTGATGGTCCTTGTCCAGCAAACTGCAATGGCTTTTGCAATGATACTGTTCAGCTGCAAAAATGGTCAGCTGAAGAGAGGAAAAAACATTTTTTTCCTAAAATTGTCATAGAGATATTTAATGAGACTCTTTAAAGCTACATTTTAAAGGACTTTTCTTTTTTTACATTTCCACTTTGGAAAAAAATGAAAGAATTTTATATTCACAATATTCATCCAGGCAATTACACAGAATAGATTATAGATTGCAAATATATTTCTAATTAATTCTCTGTTAACTACCTGATGCCCAAGTTGAATGGATTACTTCAGTTGTGCTACAATACCAGCAGTGATGGTCAAATTAAAATTTAGCGCTGTGAAAGAAATAGTATTGACTAGAAGGTGTAAACAGGCAGTAACAATGATAATAATCAGGTATTTTTAAAGTGATTAATATCTTTGGGGGGAAAAAACGTATAAATATTGAGTATAAACATTTTTCTACATGGTGGAGCACATGTATGATTTGACCTGATTCAAAATATATTCCTAGGTCCAGATGTGAATAATTAGAGATATAAAATTTCACTGTATAAATTGGAGGAAAAATAAGGAGAGTAATTATTTTTTATATATAAGAGTACTACCTAAGAAAATTTAGGCTTGGATGCAGCAAAGAAAGTTTGAGCTTGGATACAAAAAATCATACTCATGTTTATCAGATATTATAGTAAAAAAAATCTGTGGAATTTATTATTTAATTATGGATCATCTGGATCCATTTATCAAAGAGAAATCACTGCAAAATATTTTATAAATCCTTCTTTTGAAGAGCATTAAGTGGGAAATCCCTCACTGAAATTTACCAGGGCATTTACAAAATCGCTTTCTATATACAATTAAAATGTTCCAAAGATTACTCTAATTCAACCCAAAAATACAAAGGACAAATCAGTAAGTTATAAATTGTGGAGCTTTGGATCCCAGGGAACATGAACAGGAAGACTTTGGGAATTAAAGGTGTAAATGCCGGTGCAGGGAAGATCAGGTCCCTGATTTCCATTAGGAACTATTTGAAAGCACAAAAATGTTCTCAGGCAAAGAAATGTGGTGAGAAAACAAATCCCAGGCAGGGTGGTCAATGCCAAGGGCAGGACAGGAACATCAACCCACCAGAGGGGAGCTCATGTCCCACTTTATTCATGAATAATGTTGAAAATTCAATGTTTTAGTTGAGAAAAGCCTGGAAAAGTTCAGGTCATTGGGCAAAAAGGAACCTAAATATGAATGTCTGCAAAACTTCTCTGGAAATGTAAAAAGGCAAACCTTCCTGTGAATTTAATGGGCATTTTTATTTTCTGCCATAAAGGGTTTTTTAGCTCATAATCAGAAAATAACTCTTCTTTTTGAATTATGATATCCATCTAAAATAGGGAAATGTTTGAAGGGTGTGAATCAAAAGCAGGAATTTTTATTCTTTAAACTTGAAACCCTTTCTCTGAGTTATGGTTGTTGCATTACAGTATAAGTAACAAAACTAATTCACAAAAGAAAAATAGATCTCATCTGAGTATAGATTTTTGCCTATCATCAATCTTGATTTAGTTTATTAATATATTTTTACAGAAATAAACATCATTACACTTCTGAGAAATACTATTTATGTTATTGTGGAAAGGGAGTTAAAAGTAATAAATCGATAGAAGATAAACTAAAGTAAAAAATGAAAAATCCTTCTGGAAGTGGAGGCAAAAGGTAGGAGCACCAACCTTTTTTACTCTTGGATTTTTTCTGTGAGTTGAAGTCACTGATCATTGCACACATGTAACAAAAGGTAGAGATGTGGTTCAAATGCATATTTGAAGCCAATAATTTATTCTGTGCCACTTTCTTGGTAGATCCAAACACAAGGAGCACGAACAAAAGTTAATATTGATTTGCCATCCATTGTTTTTAGATTAAGTTCCTCTCTCTTTCCTTGGACAGTCCCATTCCTGTGAAGTTTGCTTTTTTTTTTTACTGGAATTTTTCCCCCCATAGTGTCCTGAAAGATGTGTAAGAGAGCAAAAAAGAAATTTAATCTGAGACCCTTCTGTTCTTATATGGAGGAGCAGAAATACAGCCCTGAAAAGGTTTTTTCCCCATTTTTGGATAATTTATTGAAAAATTTTGATATATAAACAGAGAGATTAGAAAAAAACCCCTCAACCTCATGATTAGTCTTAGACTAATAATCTTAGAGTAATAATCTTCTGAGTTTCCAGGTCTATTCTATTTAACATTCGAGCAAGGACACTCCAAACTGCTTTTTTGTTACTTCTCTACATTTTGTATTTATTTTCCATAGCTGTCACCATTTTACCACTAATTCTACTACATTCTCACATTTGTTAATGCTTGTGTCCATGGAAATGACTGTAAAATATTAGATAAAAGGTCATTTTCTCTTAGAAAATTAAGATGATATTTTTTCTTAAAAGAATATTATCATCTCTCTGTCAATTTAATTTACTTATCTTAATGACTCCTGAATGTTCAAAATCTCAGGCACCATTTCACATTGCAAAAGGAATTTGTGTTCCTAAGAGAGCATCCTGGAGGAACATGAGGCATGGAAAACAACCAATTTAAACATTAATTCAGTTCCTTCAAAATCCAGCCTTGAAATTCCAGGTATTTTTCTCCATCCCTTCATTAGCAAACAGAGATTCAGGCTCAGCAGTTGAGTAGGCAGCTTTTGCCTATAGACATTTTACAGCTTTAAATGTGCATGTTACTAAGAGCTCCTTTAATTAATTAATATATGAATTAATTAATTAATAGGATGTTCAGCTAGATTTCATACCCAAGTAATTTAAGAACCTTTTCATCCACTTCCACTTAAATGTTTTAAAACCTAGGACTTGTCAGCTTTGTCCCCAGTCATTTTACTGCAGCTCCTTATCTAAATCTTATTATTAATATTTCTGCAGGGTTGTTTTCTGTCATCCTAACTACATTTTCTCTCCATAGCCATCACTTTTTTCAGCATTCCTGGGACTCATCTGAAGCACTGAGGATGTACCACTGTGAAGGTTTTGCTCACATTTTCACTGGAAATTGTGCTCAACATCAAACAGAAAAAAAAAAAAGTCTCTAATTACCAAGGAAGAGTTGTAGGTACTTCACTTATAAATTGCATTTCCATGCTTTTAAGGACTTCTGGTTCTAGGTGAGGACGTGAGCCTTAGAACTTTTAAAATCATAATTATACTAGAAATTCTGAAAGTAATTTCTCTTTGATAAGACTCCCTTATATTGGGTTTGAAGTGCTTTTTGTGAAGGTTAGCACTAAAAATATGCAAACAAAAAAGCAATATCTCCTACTCTTTCATTTCATTTTGTAATTATTTTTGGAACAACAACAAATAACAGGCTTTTTTTTTCCCTTATAAAAAAATCATTGCATTAATCATGGTGTAGAAATTCCTACAAGGTGTGGCACTTGTGAGGAAGATGGGAAATGCAGCCGCAGCTGTGCACAAACCCCCAAAGCCTGTAGGAATTATGCTGTGTTATAAAATACATAAATCTGTGGGTACACAAACACCATTTTTCTCAGAAAAAAAAGCATTTCTGTGATCCTGCATTTGCCATACACCTGAGTTTCAGAGTAGCAATGGAAGAGGAGAAATAAATCACCACAACAACCTTTTGCTGAGACAATTAGCAGGCTGGGCATGACTCATTGAATAGGGTGAGATAATTAATTTTTATTAGAGGCAGGGGACTTCATGCAAAATAAGAATAACATTGCAGCTGAATGGATGGACTCAGGGTGTTTCTATAATTTGTACAGAAGGGTATGCAGTGATTTTTAAATACTTTTTTAAATGTATATAAGGAAAAGGAGCACAGGCAGAGGGAAGAACANATATATATATATATATAAACACAAAAGCGTTAACAGATACACTTGGAATAAAAAATCACAGGGATAATGGCCTCACTGACCAGAAATTTTCAGGCAGAAATCCCCTGAGTTTTTGGGGATTTTTTGAGCTATAGGATTTCAGTCCAGCAATATAATTCTTCCAAATTGCATTTGACTTTTACTTTTGTGCTTTTCCTCCTTGCTGAATGCTGTGAAAGTGTAACAGCAAAGATGAAACACCAAAATCACCTTTTGCTCTAACATCAGAGTCAGATTTTGTTCAGATGTGTCACAAAAAACAAATTCCATCCCCTCCCAGGTCTCAGGAATGGCTCTGGAAAAGCACACAAAGTGTCTTGGAGCCTTCCCACACTTTCCAAGCTGGGTTGACCCTGGTAAAATACACAGCATTTTAGTAGAACTTAAAAGAAATTTAGTTTGAAGCAGACTCCATTAATGTTACATACTTGTTTGAAATATATGCTTTCAGTCTTATCATCAGAGCTCTACCCAACTGGTTTGTACTTCTACCTGGGGAAATGTGATTGTCATAGTAATTATGGCATAAAACCTTTAAAATTTATGTACTTTTACAATTTTTATAATCATCTAAAAGGGCATTTTCTTCAAGGCAAAGCAGAGTCAAATCTTACCATGTAAATATTCTGAGATACACTTTTGTGTTCCAGGGTTATTTTTGCTTTTTTGTTACATAGTTACTTTTATATTTAAAAAAAAATTAAAATTATGCTCTTTGGGATGTGTCCACCTCAATCCCACCCACACATCCAGAAGAAGCTCCAAACTAATTAGATTTACTTTTTAAAAAAATAAAAATCTTTAAAAGCCCTACTGGAATCTAACACAGTTATAAAATAATTTATGGGAAAGGGAGTAGTTACCAGGCTCTTATGCATTTGAGTAGCTAATTATGAGTTATCTGTAAAATTGGGAAACACTTTTCTTATATTTGAAATTATTTAACTTTATGAAGTTATGTTCTTAAATAACATCAAAAGTACAACATGTTCATTTTTCGTCACAGTATTTAAGATCTGCATATCTGTGCAGTGGTCAGAGCTACAGATAAGACTTTCCTGTAGGGGATTAATGCATCTTCACTAACAGACATTTATCTATACCGTATGTCAGACAAATGGGAAAATGCTGCTATATTTCCATTTCTTTCCCAAGGGTAGCCATTTTAAAGATTTATTCCCCACCACCTACTTCATTTATTGTGTTCATACTAAAAAAAAAAACCTTCTTACTTCTTCTTCTGACTGTGTTCAACACAATCAGTGTTAGTACACCAATACCATAGGATCTCAAAACTGTATAGGATGGACAGAATATCAGTTATATCTTAGTTAAGAGAATAGAAAAACTTAAATATTCAAACATTAATATCAAGCTTTAATTATTTAGAGGGAGACGTTAGAAAAAGTACCTCTTTACTTCCATCTAAATATTCCCCCTTGAAGAAGACAAAGGATTCTGAAAGCTTTATAAATAATAACAGAGGAAATGGAATACACAGGGCCTCGTGCATGGTTTCCACACAGTAATTGCTACAGCTAATTAATCAAATCACATTAGCAGAACAGTTGCTTACTTGCTCCTAAGGTCGTGGTGAGTGCTCCCCTGCCTCCAGGAGTGCGTTTGGCATGGCACTCAGCAGCCAGGGAATGAATGCTGCTCCTGTGTCACAGCTCATCCCTCCTGTGATGCTGTGCTGGGAGACCTGGGGAAGCTGCTCTGAGTTCCCCAAGGAGAAAAGGGAAACATCCCCAGAAAAGCTAAAGCCAGAGAGATCCTGTCATGGACATCTTTTATGAAAAATCCTTTCTTTAGGATTTTTTCTCCTGAGAAGCTGGGAGGCCTCAGGAACAAAATGTGAACAATGATTATCTGCTGCTGTGGAATGCAACAGGTGCATCTGTGATTGGTCTCATGTGGTTGTTTCTAATTAATGGCCAATCACAGTCAGCTGGCTTGGACTCTCTGAGACACAAGCTCTTGTGTTATTCTTTCTTTTGCTATTCTTAGCCAGCCTTCTAATGAAATCTTTTCTTCTATTCTCTTAGTATAGTTTTAATATAAATTATAAAATAATAAATCAAACCTTCTAAAACATAGAATCAGATCCTCCCCTCTTCCCTTATCCTCAGACCCCTGTGAACACGGTCACAAGATCTTTCACCATTACCTTCACAGGCAAAGCAGCCTCATGGACAATTCTTTCATTATTAATTACAGGAGATGTAGGTGATGGGAAACAGAGGCAAACCCAAAACTAGCTCCCCCCACCTCCTTTTCCCAGGCTCTATTCCAGTCCTTCATTCCCAGCTCCTCCAGGCCTTTGGCTCCCAGGGGCTGTGGTCTCTCCAGGGCTGCTGCTGCTTCCTCCTGTGCCTTCCCCAGCCCCAGCACAGATCATTCTGTGTGCTGCACTCCTCCAGGACAAACCTGCTGTGGTTTGGGGTGCAGCTCCTCCAGGACACATCCATCCCTGGGACAACACCTGTGGGTGTTATCACCAGCTGGGGTCTGTGTACAAATCAAAAATGGGACAGGACTGCTGGGAACGTGCCTTGAGCTGTTTTATTTTCCAGCATCACTCTCATTACATGGTTATAACAATGCGAAGATGCCACCAGCTCACATCCCAGGCAGCAGACCAAGAACTTCATGTTACAACTCACTTTAAAAGTTTTTTGACCAATCACACAAAGCAAAAGCACATTGACAGTAGTTCTATCCAACCACTCTAAGCACAGGTACCTTTGGTTAAACAATGCTTGCTTATTTCAAATACAATACCTGCTTGTGAGCCTTAAAACACAACGCACAGAACTCCATTATTAAGCTTAAAACTTGCTAATATCTCACTAGATAAAATTTTCTGTAGCTTAGGGAGTTATTCTATCCAAGCATTAATACACAGACCATTGTTCTGTTTGTCTTTGCTTTTCTACATTTTACATAATTTTTCTGCTGACCAATCTCATGGCTGCTGCTTAGCTCTACTCACAGTTCTGCTGTCTCTGAGGCCTGCCTTTTGCAGCTTTCCCAAAACCCTCTGATTTTATAGATTCCCACAGGTGTGTCTCCAGTGACCCTTTCCACAGGCAGCAGGTAAATGTTGTGCCAGGACAATCCTCTGCCCAGGCTGCAGCAATGTCCACTCCAGCACTGGGAGCATTCATTCCCTCCTGCACCTTATTCCCACATCAGTGCCCACAGGATTGATTATTTCCTTGATTTTCAAGTGCCTTTTCACTCTTCTTAGCTGGATTTTCCCAGAGACATCACTGCCTTTGTTACTGTCCCATCTGTCACACCTTGATGGTGTCATCAGATGGATGCCATGGATGATGTTATTTCTTTGTGTTCATACTAAGGAGTTTAGATATTTTGGGGAAGCTTAAAATTCCCCTGGTACATCACATCCAATCATCTGGAGCTTCGAGGTTTTTGAAGGCTGTAACTCGTGGTTTAAAAAGGAAAAAAATATTGCTGATTCTTGTGTAATTGTAGTGATTTGAGTCTGTGTTGGTGCTGGCTTTTCCTGCTGTAGATTTGATTAACAGGAAGAAGTAGGGTTTACTTTATAAGTAGGGTTTATTTTATAAGGCACTTCATGGTTTTTATCAATTCACATCTTTTCAATTTCTAAAGGTTTAAAAGCAACATTGCATTGTAGCATTTTATTAAACTGTAGTCCCTTAGCAATGCTTTTACATGAATGCTGATTTCACCTAAGAGCTAAAGGCAGGACTGGTAGCCAGGAGTGAGTAGGTTCAGGTGTGGGAAAGCTTTGTTACACAATTTCTCACCTGAGGAGGGGCCTGGGCTGCCAAGTAACATCATGGTTGAAGCATTTGATTATCTGCTTTTAGGTGAGAATATACTTTGGGACCAAAAATTATTTTATTTTTTTTAATTCTTACCATTGGTTGTTTAGTAATAATGCTGTTTTCCATGTAACATTTGCCTTGTTATTCTCTTCCCTCATCACAAAATTTCCCAGCAGTGTCCCTAATTGCCTCCTGACTTTCCTGGTGTGGCCCTTCACACACTCCTATAGACAGCATGGCTCATGGAGCTTAATGAGACTAAGTTCATTAAATTAATCCTAGTAATTAACAAACTTGCTGCTTACTTCTCACTTGTCTAATTTGTGACACTCCTGGCAATTGGTTTCCACTGGAAGCAGAACTGCATTCAAAAAACCCTATAAAAGTGAAAAATAAATTCATCTTCATTAGAATTATAGTATTGAATTTAAAGCCTTTTGCTGAAGCCTATTGACTTAGAAATGTGGGGGGTTTTCCCCAGGGAAAATAAACCAATAAGGAGAGTTCACTTACAGGAGCTTTTCTCTGTCTGGAATAGGTTTTGGATATTCTCCAGCTCCCTGAGTCCTTCTGAGCTGTTAGAATACACCTTGGACTCCATGGGAAGCCCAGGTGGAGAGGGTGGGAGGCAATCCATAACTCCATCAGCAGCCTGATCACTTCTGGAGGCAGCAGTGAATCTCAGTCCTGTCACATCTGGAGCTGAGACTAAACTTGTACCAGGCTGGCAGCTTTCTGCTCAAAATAAATGCTGAAAAATACATGAAAAAAATCCCCATTTTCTTTCTCTTCTCACACCATACATGTAATATTGCAGTGGTGGGGCTGGCTGTTCCTAAAGCCAATTTCTTGCTGCTAAACTGCAACTCCTGACCCTGAAATATCCAAATATTTGTTCTGTGAGCTGTGGACCCTACCTGGGGTGCCCTGAGCAGCTGCTTCTGAAAAGCTGGGCCTGTGCAGCAGGGATAAATCCATGGAATAGGAGAGCAGTGGGGACCAGGAGTGCACTGCTGGAGGAGCTGGTGATGCAGAGACAGGATGGCCTGGCCAGGGCACCAGACAGGATCAGCAGTTGTGATAATTGCACTTTCTATGGACACCTGGCACTAAAAAGCCTCCCTCCAAAAAAAAAAAAAGGCCAACCAAAAAAAAAAAACCCCAAAACCACAAAAACCCCACCAAAAAACAAACAAACAATCCCAACAAAAACAACTAAAAACCAACCAAACAAAGAAAAACCCAAAAAAAAAGCCACCAAAAAAAACCCTAACCCCCTATGTTGTCAAATGAAGTTCAGCTTAAAATAACTTCTCTGAAGTTGAGGTTGCTAAGTGTAAGGTGTTTTTGTCCAATGTCCTGTTCCCAAAATAAAATACAGCTTTAACTGCAGAATAAGCAAGGCTAAGGAGATTTGTCTGATTATACAATGGCACAGAAGTTAGGGTGATATCTACTCTTGCAGATGTGAATTTAGTTTTAGTTTTCCTGTTGGGTGAATGATTAACCATTTTGACTGTCCTATCATTATTACAATTAGTGTTTGTCCATGGAAGAGATTCATGGTGCTTTTAGGCAGGTGGTCTAAATCACCTGATCTAAAATCTTTAGAAGTGGCCAAATCTGCCTGGATTTTCATCTTTATGGGTTTGCAAATCACTGGCCTGCATGTGAAGGGAGAGAGTGGTTTTGTTTTTTTGGTGTTTTTTTGAGCCTGATTTAATTCAGCTTTCCCAAGGGGATTCTGCTAATGATGATCTAATTCAAGCCAGGATGCCTGGCTCTGAGGCAGGCTGTATTTCTGCTTAAAAACCAACAGGAGGGAATGCTCTGAGAGAGGCTGAAAGCAGCATAGATCAAACTAAAAAGAGAAAACTTCTAAAAGGAAACACTTCTTTCTAAGATCACTGAAAAATTATATTTAATCCCAGAATCATTTGGGTTGAAGAGACCTCCAAGGGCATCCAGCCTGATGTCCAGAGCCCTGAGTGCCACCTCCAGC
>WBNQ01033005.1:26824-43649 GCA_013401375.1 Spizella passerina | reverse complement strand
GGGTGCCCTGAGCAGCTGCTTCTGAAAAGCTGGGCCTGTGCAGCAGGGATAAATCCATGGAATAGGAGAGCAGTGGGGACCAGGAGTGCACTGCTGGAGGAGCTGGTGATGCAGAGACAGGATGGCCTGGCCAGGGCACCAGACAGGATCAGCAGTTGTGATAATTGCACTTTCTATGGACACCTGGCACTAAAAATCCTCCCTCCAAAAAAGCCAACCAAAAAAAAACCCCCCAAAAACCACAAAAAACCCCACCAAAAAACAAACAATCCCAACAAAAACAACTAAAAACCAACCAAACAAACAAAGAAACCCCCCCCCAAAAAAGCCACCAAAAAACCCCCTAACCCCCTATGTTGTAAAATGAAGTTCAGCTTAAAATAACTTCTGTGAAGTTGAGGTTGCTAAGTGTAAGGTGTTTTTGTCCAATGTCCTGTTCCCAAAATAAAATACAGCTTTAACTGCAGAATAAGCAAGGCTAAGGAGATTTGTCTGATTATACAGTGGCAGAGAAGTTAGGGTGTTGTCTACTCTTGCAGATGTGAATTTAGTTTTAATTTTCCTGTTGGGTGAATGATTAACCATTTTGACTGTCCTATCATTATTACAATTAGTGTTTGTCCATGGAAGAGATTCATGGTGCTTTTAGGCAGGTGGTCTAAATCACCTGATCTAAAATCTTTAGAAGTGGCCAAATCTGCCTGGATTTTCATCTTTATGGGTTTGCAAATCACTGGCCTGCATGTGAAGGGAGAGAGTGGTTTTGTTTTTTTGGTGTTTTTTTGAGCCTGATTTAATTCAGCTTTCCCAAGGGGATTCTGCTAATGATGATCTAATTCAAGCCAGGATGCCTGGCTCTGAGGCAGGCTGTATTTCTGCTTAAAAACCAACAGGAGGGAATGCTCTGAGAGAGGCTGAAAGCAGCATAGATCAAACTAAAAAGAGAAAACTTCTAAAAAGAAACATTTCTTTCTAAGATCACTGAAAAATTATATTTAATCCCAGAATCATTTGGGTTGAAGAGACCTCCAAGGGCACCCAGCCTGATGTCCAGAGCCCTGAGTGCCACCTCCAGCTCTTCCTGGGACACCTCCAAGGACGGGCACTCCAAAGCTCCCTGGGCAAGGCCTGAGCAGCCTTTCCATGGAGAAATTTTTCCTGAAATTTAAAAAAAAAAATTAAAAAAATTCTAAAAAAAAAAAAAATCTGAAACATGTAACCAACTGCCTCTTTTTCCCCCCCAAAGTTTAAGTCCCACACCCTTATTTGTTCATGCTGCCTGGACCTGCTGGTCTGTGAGAACTCAAAATGTGCTTCACCCTGCTGTAATATGAGATCTTCTGCTTCCATCTGGTTTTTATGGCTTTTGATTTCACTAGTTGAGAGGCATCACACCTTTCCAATTTCCTTGATTAGCTGCAGTTAGAAGGTTCTGAATGTGTGTCTATTTGTAATCTTCTATGATTGACTTCAGGCAAAATGTTTATTTTTAGTGTGTGAGTAACTGAGATCAAAATTATTCTTCCATTGTTTGCACTCATCCAGGTGCTTTCTTTCATTTAAAATAATGAAGTGGTTCAAAAAAAAAGAACTCAAACCCTTTGTGTGTGAACATGTGCTGCATTTCTGATTTCCTACTTGAGAAAAGTCCAGAAGCAACCCTCACATTTAAAGACTTGGAAACTCTTGTAGAAATTTTGCAGCTAGAAAAATCCAGAAGCAATTTAAAAACTTGGGAACCCTTGTAGAAATTTTTCAGCTAAGATTTACCTCAGTGGTTTTGAGTATGTTCCTAGGCATTAACTTTGCAAATTTGCAATTTCTAAGATTCACAATTCTTTTTTTTTATATTTTTTTTTTTAAATTTATAAGTGCTGAAGAAAATCAGTAAGTACAGTGGTAAATGTAAGGGGAATTGAGAAGCAATGGTAATGGAAGCGTTTCAAACCCAACTTGGAGTAGAAATCAATAAAAGTTTGTGTAAGTTTTCTAGGCAATCTTGTAATGAAGAGTTGGAATTTAAATGGTCTGGATCTGCTTGGTATAAACTCTGTTTATGAATCAAAATTCAGATTTTATATGCAAAGTAAAGAAATCACTGCAGCGACAATAGAAAACTTACTACTTAATGGTACTTGGTGAAACGTGGTATCAGTTTAGAGTGGTATTGGGAAGCAAATAAATGAAAATAAAACTACAAATAAAGGAAATTGTAATATTCTTGGACAGCTGTGGAGTAGCTACTCCAGGTGGATGAATGCCTTTCTGAAGGGTGGCTGGATGGGGACACAGAGTGGGAAGTGCAGTGTCTGTGCTCTCTGAGAGCCTGGTGTGCAGCCCAGGGACAGGATCAGCTCTGCACAAAGGGAATGCAAAGCCAGGGAAGGTATCAGCTTGAAATGCTCTTAATTAGAATGCAACAGTTAATTTGCCAGCAGAGGGGCCTGTGGAATTTTGCTGTGATCACTGTGCAAGAAAGAAAGAACTGCTGAGGGAGGCTCCTGTTTAGGAAAGCAGAGCAATGTTGGATCTGCTCTGAGAAATGAAGAGTCTGTGTTTCCTTTTACCCTGTTTTTGTGGCTATTATGTTTTGAACTGATATCTTAATAACTGGTGAAAAACTGTGATAACTGTTAAATAGAAGAGTGAAATTAGCATCAGCCTTTTAATCTGGATGATTGGTTTAAGACTAAGTCATTAAAATCGTAGTTGGTAAAAGTAATTTATTCTGTAATGAATTATGTAATCAATAGCAATAAGGGATTTTGTGAAGTCATTATTTTCCTGAGTAAAACGTGTTTAAATCCACTTTTTAAAATTATTATTTAAAATCTATTTAGTGCTATTCATGTTCCTTACCCTTGCATCAAGTTCCTACTTTGTGCAAGCTCACAAACAAGAATCAGCCCTCAGTTCAATGGCAGATTTAGTAGTCAGGGGAATAAAACTTGTGACTCCAGAATCACCTTTCCTGTAAAAATTTACTCATAATTCTGAACAATTTAGTAAAACAAACAAACAAAAAAGGCAGCAAAAAAAACCCCCAAACACTCCATCTCTTATATTGTAATTCATTTGCCTGCTATGAAGCAAAAATATATGAATTGTGTTTTCAAGATGAAAGGATTACTTACTGAAATAATTGGGCATATTACTCTCAATTTAAAATAAGTATGTGTTCAATAAGCCTGAAATGCAACAGGTTCATGTTCTAGAGAATATGGAACAGAGCCAGGAATCTCCTGAAGGCTGTGTTGGAATATGATTGGGTAATGATGATCAGTATTGATCTAAAAGTCTGAAACATCTTTATGTATTTTTTTCAATGACATGAAGACAATTTTGATACTGAGGAAAAGGAAGAATTTAAACTGTACAGGTGATATGGGGTTTCCTCATTAAATTAGCAGATAGTTTTGAGTTTTCTGTTGGCAGAGCTGATATCCTGATATCCTGAAAGTTCTTTTGGGTGGGAAGAAAAGAATTCAGCAAAGTCTCTTTTCTGTTTTCTGTTTCCCACGTTCTGTGGGATGTGTTTGTCCCACAAGACCTTTGGCTTCATGTGAAATGAGAGCTGCCAGTGTCAAATGCAAAGAAAAAAAAACCCCAACCAAAAACTTGGTGTAGACAGAGCACTTCACTTCAGACCAAACTGAGCTGATTTCATGTTTGCTTGGTATAGGTCAAGAGCAGAGACACAGCTGTCCTGGCTGGGCTGGTGAGAAGCAGCTCATCCATGCTCCTGGAGCAGTATTGACACTAAAAACATCCATTTTTTCAGTGCAGTATTATTTGGCAATTTTGAACTGCAGATTTCCACAGATCTTGGCATTTTCAAGTCGTTGCTTTGATGGCCAAGCAAAAAGAAATAGTGAAAGATGGGTGTTGTTTTTTTGTGGTAAAGTTCTGATAGTGGCTTGTGTGCTGCAGTGGTGCAAGGAGTGATGAGAAACAGGGAATCAGAAAGAAACAATTGCTGACCCATTCATTTTGGGTAGAATGATTTGGGTTGAAAAGGACCTTAAAGCCCATCCAGTGCCACCCCAGCCATGGCAGGGGCACCTCCCACTGTCCCAGGCTGCTCCAGCCCCAGTGTCCAGCCTGGCCTTGGGCACTGCCAGGGATCCAGGGGCAGCCCCAGCTGCTCTGGGCACCCTGTGCCAGGGCCTGCCCACCCTCACAGGGAACAATTCCTCATTCCCAATGTCCCACCCAGCCCTGCCCTCTGGCACTGGGAGCCATTTCCTGGGCCCTGTCCTTCCATCCCTTGTCCCCAGTCCCTCTCCAGCTCTCTTGGAGCCCCTTTAGGCCCTGGAGGCAACTCTGAGCTCTCCCAGGAGCCTTCTCTTGTCCAGATTATCTTTGCCCATTGTAAATTTGGAGTAATACATGAAGTTCTCATACACTTTCTTAGTGGTTGAGAAGCAAGAATTTATTTCCTATCTCTCATCTATTTAACCACTTTCCAAGATACCCCTTTATACTATGTGTGTTTTTTCAGTGCCATGATTCCTAAATCCTGATATTTTCTTGTACAGTGACCAAGTCACAATATCTACAGGGAATTCCACTTCTCTCAAGTTAGTACTACAAAACCAAGTCTGTCTTATGCTTTAAAGCAGCAGAATACAGAAATTGGTTCTTTGTGTTTCAAATTTTCCTTGCTTCTTTAAAGAAAAGAAATTTTGGTCACAATACTGTAATGTCTTGGTAGCCTTTGTATTTTCTGTTGTATCTTGCAACCTCACAGGCTCAGCTCTTCCTAGGAAGATGTAATAATTCTGCAGTGTTCTCCAGCTGTCAAACCCAGACATTTTTTCATTGCTCAGATTATGTGCATGTGTGGACATTGAAAATGTGATCTATCATTCAACACCTTTGTTTATGCTGGTCCTGTCTTGAAACATATGTTAAGTCTTGTTGGTTTAATCCTGTGTTCCTCTTTTCTAATGGACTTAGATAAAACATGAAAGGCAAAACAGTGATGAGGAGAAGTGACAAAAAGCCTGAATTTCTCCTGATTTCTATATTTGTGCTTTTTTCTGTGCCAAATTTCAGGTTAAGGCATGTTGTACTAGCCTTTCATCCCTCTGAGTGTTAAAAGGAAGATCTCCATTATGTGCTGTCATAAAACCTCTTTTAGAGGCAAATCTTTCAACATATTTGAGATAGGGGAAGAGGATAAAGCAGTACAAAAAACTCTCCAAGTTGTAAATGAACCTACCTGCCAAAACAAAGCTGATGACAAAATTGAAGCATTTAAAGAGACAAGGAGCAGTGAAAACAACATAGAGCTTCCTCAGAAGGTGGAGGTATTTTTAGTTTGGGGTGGTGGGGTAGGGGAAAGTTTCCAATCAGTGGAAAATATTCTACTGGGTTTTGTGCATATTAAACATCTGCTTACAGAAAGTGGACGACATGAGCATGTGCTTTTCTTTTCTGCTGGTGTATATTTTCAAGCTTTGTTGGGATTTTTGGGTTTTATGATCACTTGGGAGTGATTGAGTTCATGGTTTGATTTCCACCCTCTGCCAGCAGACTAGTTTGTACAGGTTTTGAATCTCCAAACAACTTTCTGTAGCTACTCCATGGGGCTCAGAGTAATTTACCTCATGGCTCAGACTTGACATAAGAATGCTCATGTGATTTGCTGACCTTTATCTCATACCTCAATGCCAGACCCTTTTTCCCCCCCTTATCTTGCTTCATGTCTCTGTGGAGTGAATATTTTTTTGGCAAGGTGAATAAGGCTTTGTAGTGCTAAAACACACGAACATTGCAGTGTGTTCTCTTTCCCCAGTAATTTCTCTTTGTATAAATTTGTATTTTTATATGAAAAAGGCACATAGAGAAAGTATCTTTTATTTCTTGCACTAAAGGATGAACAGAGCACGCAAGTGGAAAAGAAAGTGAGATATAGCCAAGTATTATGTTACTCCTTTCTCCTGTTTACTGAATTGGTGTTTGCTCTGAGAGAAGATGTTTCCCTGCAGAGTCCAGTGCCTTTCTCCAAGTTTGAATTGTTTGAGGAAAACGAGTGGGTTTTGCTTTTGCTTCTTACAAAAAGGCAATAGCTAATTCAGTTAATCAATGTGTGCTATCCTTTCAGAAGGGCTTGGAGATGAAATTTTTGGATGCATTTTGATGTAAAGGCTTGCACTTTTTTTCCCCCCATTTTAATAATAGAAACAGTGTAGGTGAGTTTAAGCAGACTTCATAAGAGCATGGTGAGGCCAGAGGTGTTCCAGGTAGATCTCAGGTTGTGGAGATACTCTTCAAAATCAGCCTTCACATACTTGAAATCTTTGATTGTGAGCATTTAGTAGTGATACCATTATTTCAGAATGAGGTTCACAAGGTGCTTGTACATAAACTTCAGTTTGGAAGATGACCTGGCAATGTGACATAAGAAGAGAATATCTCAGTTCTGTGCTCTGAAACTCAGAAGACTTCAGATACTTTAAGTGGTTATTGCTTAATGATAGCTGCTGACTTACAGGAACAATAGAATTACAGTCAGCTGTAGAATGAAATATAAATTCCTGCATCCTGGAATGCTGTAACTTGTACACTCAGGAGTTATTGCCTCTGTAGTTTTTAGCTGCTCATTTGTTTGAATGGTCTCTTGCTGGTCTGCAACCTATTTCTTCATCTCTTAATGCAGAATGAAGGCAGTAACAGTAAAGTTCATGTGATACTTGGGGATAAATTGAAAGAGTAGTGCCAGCAGGAGCTACTCTCTAATCCACTGGTACTCTTTCAGACCCAGAATGTGACAATTTCTTTGTCCTAGATTGTGTTTCCAGCAGGAGAGAATACTCCAACTCTGTGGCATCGTTTCCTCTCTCTGAAGAATGCGTGTCCTACCCTGTTTGTGTCTGAGGGGGGATGTGATTTATGCAACCAGCAGTTGCTTTCAGCACCACAGAACAACTCTTTCAGAGTGAGGCAGATTATTTACGTGTTGTGGTAGCATTGCTTATATCTCTGCCTGGTGACTTCTGCTTCGATTTATGTCACTGCAGAAAGCATCTGGTTGTTCTTTCAGTTCCCTGACAGTTCAGGTTTGGGTTTCACACTCTGCTTGCACTGTTTTCACATTTCTGCCTTCTCTGGCTGACTGTTGTTATAAATCAACGTTTGGTCAATTTATCTCCCACTCTGTCTCAGGGCTCCCCTAGATGCATGTTGACAGTCCAAAATGGTTTCTTCAGGCTGACCCAAATGGCTGCTGCTTGCATGTAAAACAAATTAACTTCTGCCTCCCCAGGATGAGAAAGGATTGAATAGACAAATTAAACCCAGGCTATATTTATCAGATGGGTGCTGCAGGAATTTTGTGCATTCCTAGCATGCTTTAGTATCTCCCTGTGTTCACTGAACCCCAACGTCCCTGGTGGCTGTCACGGTGGAAAGTGTCACCACCGTGGTTCTGCCAAAGGAATGGTTGCTTCATTTAAAAGTTTTGGACTGGGAAACAGAGTCAGCTCACTGGAGAAGAAAGAATAAGATACAAGTGTCAGAATGACCATTTCTTAGAGAATATCATGTGAAACTCCATGGGAGTTTGAGACCTCTCCTATGGAGCCAGGCTGGGAGAGCTGGGACTGTTCAGCCTGGAGAAGAGAAGTAGTGTGGAGACCCCACAGCTGCTTCCAGGGTCTGAGGGGCTGCAGAGAACCCAGAGAGGGACAAATCCTCAGGAACTGCAGTGCCAGGGCCCAGGGAATGGCTGCCAGTGCCAGAGAGCAAGGCTGATGGGTTGTTGGGAATGAGGAATTGTTCCCTGTGAGGGTGGGCAGGCCCTGGCACAGGGTGCCCAGAGCAGCTGGGGCTGCCCCTGGATCCCTGGCAGTGCCCAAGGCCAGGCTGGACACTGGGGCTGGAGCAGCCTGGGACAGTGGGAGGTGTCCCTGCCATGGCAGGGGTTGGCTTTAAGGTCCCCTTAAACCCTCACCATTCCATGATTCTATGACAGATGTTTAATAATGGTGAAATGGTTTGTGGGTGACATGGTTCTTACTTCAAGGAAAAAGGTGCAGAAACACCTTTGAGCCCTACAACCTCCAATGAAGTGAATGAAGCCTGTGAATGCAATTTGCAAACAAGTGAATTCCCTGCTTTGCCAAAAGATGAGCTCTAAGGGAAGTGTTGTGTATTTACTCTCAAGTAATACCAATGCTTTCATCTGGCATGTTGAGCCAGATTTAGTTGCTCTGGCTGTACAAAGTCTGTAAGCTGTTTTTAAGTCTGCACAGGGAAAAGGTGGGAAAAATTCACCACAGTTTTGATGAAATCAAATTAAAAATTCATGGAAGTAAAGCACTGTTCTGCCTGATCCAGTAAGAGGCAAGTTTGGGAAATAAAAAAGCATTAGGAGATGCAGAAGCCTCTGGTGCGTTATTTTATTTAATTTTAAATGTAACTTGTCTATTTTGTGATGATATTATCACTTGCCTCTTGAATACAGTAATTCTCAGAGGAATAATCTTCCCTCCTACGCTGCTGATGTAGGAATGTGCTGTATTTGATGATCAACAAGAGTATATTCCATAAAGGGCTTTAAGCCAGTGGTGCTTGGAGGAAAGAGAGCTTGTATCAGTAGCAAATCAATACTTTCTTTTCATATTTGTGGAACATACATATTTGTGCTAGATAAATACAGCGCTGCCTAGCTCTGTTTAGTTTGCTTACCTGCACAAATTCCAGAGACCACATCTGCATTTTTGTCATTATCATCTCACAAGTCTGTTCACAATAGACAGCCACAATAATAGGGTGGGGTTTTTTAACATTCACTTTTGTATATTGGAAGAAGGCATGGCCTGGAAAAGAATTGAGAACTAATAGTAAACCTTTGTTAAATTAGCAGTTGCAGTGGAATTAGCAAGGAAAGTTAAATATCCCTCACAGGAAGAATTTAGCTTTTTCAGTGATGCCTCATGGATGTCTGCTTTAAGCCAGAACAAGGCAGGAGCACTATGAGACTAATTTGCAGCATAGGAACTCAATTAAAATGAGAAAAAATACAACAGTATGAAAATGGAATGGTGTGATGAACAAGTGCAAATTGTATCTCCAGTTTCATGCATTTTGATAATTACAGATTCTTGACAAAGTCTCTGTACTTCCAGCAGTGTGTCAGGCAATTTACAGCAGGAGAGAAGGTCAAGTTCACTCAGAGTCCAAGCGTGGTCTCACATCATTCCAGCAGAAATAAATCAAGTTCCCAAGAAGTTTGGGGCTGCCCAAACACATACTGAAGTTTGTAAAAGAGAACTGCTCATTGGATGGGCAATATTTTGGGAACTGGGCACCTTGGTATGAGATTTGCCAGCAGCAGATGCCCTGAGCAGGGGTTGGAGGGGCAGGAACGTGACCAGCAGTGCTGGGCATGGAGATCTGCAGAGCAGGCTCAGTCCAGTTCAGGGCCCCTGGGCTGCAGGGAGGAGAGGAGAGGTTCTGGTCACACAGCACAGGGGTTCAGGGCTGGTGCTTTGCTCTGTCTGTGCTCAGCAGTGCCAACATTTCCATAAAACACACCTGGATCCAGGACGCCTCTCTTGGATGGCTGTCTGAGCAACAAGAGACTTCCAAACTGTTCATTAAAACAGTAACCACCACTCCAAAGAGCCATCAGTGGGCACAGGGGATGCACTGCTGCTGCCACTGAAGGAGGGTGCTGTGCCCCCCTATGAGTGCAGATTTTTCAGTTGCTTCAGTTCTATGTCCCACTTTAAATATTAATGATCTCCATGCAAATGCTTGGTATGGCTGTAATTCCTAGGATGTAAATGGAAGCCTAAAGGAATAGATTTTAGGAAGTACTGGAAATTGCTCTGCATTATGTTCAGAGGAGCATCATGTAATGGAAGCAGTACTTTAAAAATTGTGCTTTCCTCTCAAGATGGAGAAATGCTGGGAATCCTTTCTTGTCTAAAGAGTTTAGTGGCTGAGAATTCCATAGAATATCCATTCTGGATCTTGTAATAAATATTGTCCTAGTCTGCCATGGGAATGTGGCAACTTCAGCTCTAGGAAATGAAGAGCATTGTCTGAGTGCTGTAAGTGGATTGGATTTAAAATGGTTAGATTGTGGCTTTGTCAGGGAGAGAAAAAGGACAGCTTCTCACTGAGATAGCTGTTGAACTGAATAGTCCTTTGGAGATAAGGCATCAATAACTTTCTCCTAATCTTAGTTGAGCTTAATCAAACACCTCACTTATCAGCCTTAGCTGCTCTCAGGTAAAAGCCTCCTTATCTGGCATTCACAGGGTTTTATAGGAAGTTAGTTAACATCAAAAAGCGCAGATTTTGAGCATGACAAAGTCACCTCTACTCCCCAGAATACAAGCAATCACGCTGCTCCCCACCAGGAAAAGCAGCTCAATCTGAAATCTTAAAAGGTTCCAGTCACAATTCGAAAAATTTTCTTTATTAATAATGATAATGGCTGGGAGTTTTGTTCTTTGGAGCTGTTGTTCTCCTGAACAGAACAGCACCAGGTTATATGAGCAAAAAGGGTTGTAATCCTTCTTGCTTGGGAAAATAAAAAATCCACAAGACAGGGAAAAAGATGTAAAATTACATTGTTGAAGATGTAAATGTACATATTACATTACATTTATAATAATTCAGTACACCAGTGGGTGAAACTAGAGGGCCTCCACTGCCAAGTTAAGTTCTGTGTGGCAAACAAACTGTTAATTTTATTTGTTTGATGCAATTAATTCTATCTCTGAGTTTTTATTTATTGCACATGCCAGCCCACGAAGCAGAGGAAGGCTGCCTTTGTTCTGATTCTGCTAATTTTAGTTAGAACAGTGTCCTTTTTTTGTGAGTAAATACCCTGAGAAGATCCAGAGAGAGGATGTTGTTTGCTAAATGGCAAAAGAGATACGAGAGGAAAGATGAAATCCAGAAAGGGAATTGACTTGGCACTGATGTAAAGTAATAGGGGTGATATGAAAGTCTAAGGGAAATGTTTCATTTCAAAAGATAAAAAGCATTATGAAGATTTCAAAGACCTGGACTGCTACTGAACTCTATCTGGTGAAAGAAGAGTGTGAAATATTAAGCATTTGAAATGTTTTGTTCATATGGGAATTCATTTGAAATTGTTGTTGATTTTATTATGCAGTTCATGTTAATGGATATTTGACTGTAAGGTTGATTATTAATGAAGGACAAATGAAATCTATGCTTAATGTTATGCCATAGTATGTCACCTTGAAACTTCAATTGTAAAAATTCAGTAGGGCCAGACTTGATCAGTATTTCAATTGAGAGCCACGAGACAGATGCAGCAGTGCTGTGACAGGGCCCTGAACAGTTCATTGCAATTCCTGCCACCTTCAGAGACAGGGGCAGAAAGGCTGCAGCCTTTCAGGAGAGTATATTATATTAAGATGGAGAAGATAGCAACCAAACCAACCCACAAACCACTTTGGAAGGCTTTGCTTGGCCACCAATCAACAAAACCTGTGTAGCACTTTGTATAATAAACAGATTTTCTGCAGTCTTGCTGGCTGTAATATTTATTTCAGACTATTCTGAGCATGCTGAATGGTTGTTTTGTTTCATTCCATGATCTACAAGTACAAATTCCTCAGAATTCTAAGGGTCCCTCAGAAAATATTTTGCAATGGTACAGAAATACTGGAGTGGGCTAGGACTTGATGTATGTCCATGGGGCTGTTGAGGGTGGAGCTCTGTGATAATTTGAGTTTTATTTTCCGATGGAAAGTATTGGTTTGTCAGAAGTGTTTAACTGAATATAAAATATTAGCTCTGGGATGGGGTTATTTTGAGAGCTGAGGAAAAGCAGCCTTTATTCCCTCTGTGCAATCCCAAAGCACAGCTGCTGTCAGTCACCCAGCACTGGGATTGTGCCCTTGTTCCCCCAGGCATTCCTGCAAAGGGGGAGCCCAGGAGCCTCTGGAATGGGATCCACGCTTGGATCTGATGGGCTCTGGGGGAGCAGAGCTGCAGAACGCCCCAGGTGCTTTAGGGGCTCCGTCCCCAGCCCAGGCGCGGTCTGGGGGCTGTGTCAGGAGCCTGGCTGCAGGGAAATAAACCCAAGTTTGCAGCTGGAATGTCACAGTGCCACGCTGTGGTGGTTTGCAAGATCGATCACAGGCGGGAAACTCAGCTGAGGACCCCTAAAAGCAGGGACAGGGCTCTGGACCGGCTAATCGCTGCTGTGACAGCTCCCTGCACAGGGCTGATACCCGGGAATTTTGCCAGCGTGGCTGTGAGCCTCCTGCTTTGCTGCTGCATTTCACTGAAACCAGCACTTGGCTTTGGGAGGTTTTATTTCCTTGTGAGTAACTTGCTCTGAAGTCAGCAGAGGGGAATATCAGGAGAAACAACATAAACTCAGTAGTCTTCAGTTTGGTTTTGTTTTCATTTTTTTTCTAAAGAAAAATAAGTGTCAGTGCCCTGTTGCTTTAGTCATGCTTTAGATGTAGCCTGTATATTTAATATAATCTAATATTCATTGAACAATTCTTCAGGTTGATTGTTCAAAAATGTGTCTGTCATTGGGGCATCAGATGGATTCTCCTGGGTGATATCTGTGGAACTGTTCATCCTCAAAAATCCCTTTCTGATCTCATCTGTCCCTCCACTCAATGTACTTGTGAAATTAAAACCCTGCACAAAACCAAAGAAATAAGCAGGGAGGGAAGGACAAACCACTCCCTTAAAGCTTCTGCTTTCCTTGTCTGTGCCCTGAAACAGCCCAGGGCTCACCTGGAAAAAGCAAGAGAAGTCATGTGAAAGCAATTATTAATCTATTTAAACTTCTGTTTCTCCAGTCTGATTTCTTCAGCTGCAAGGAGAGAGCAGTGGAAAGCAAGTGCAGCCACTTGCATTTTATGTTGTTTGTGCAGCAGGTCCTTGGATGCTGGGCACACAAATTTCAAACCTTTTGAATTATGGCAGTGTGCAGAGTTCTAAAAGGTGGAAAGTAAAAGAAACATAGTCAGGAGTATACAGCGGCTAAAGCAGAGCTTGAAAGAGAATTAAGAGTTCACTCTTCTACACATGAGAAGAGATTTCTTTAGTGGTGTCAGGCCTCAATATTTTTCCATGAGTAGAGGAGAACAATTTAAATTAATTGCAATTTTAAATAAGATTTTTAATGAACAAATCAATGTTTCTTTGTGACATGGGCTACTACTGCAACCTTCAGAATTGACATATATGGCCTTAACACAGGTTAGGCAACCTGCTTAGAACTGAGATTATAGAAGCCTTCTCAAGTTATAATTGCAGTGCAGTGTCTCAGGCATTGTTGTTTGGTTTTTTTGCATTCCCTGCTACCAGCAGCACATATGTGAGTTGCCATTTGACCATGAGCATTGTTCACATTATATCACATTAGTAAGGTCAGTGCACCTGAGGTGGAAGGAGCTCTGGCACAGCTTTCCCCTCTCTGCTCCTGCCCATGTCACAGCAAAGGCTCCACAGGTCTCTGTGCTGCTGTCTCTGGGCTTTTTTCTGCCAGATGGTTGGGTTGTAAGTGTGAGGTCTCATTTCTCATTCTTCTTTTATATTTTTTCCCCTACTTTTTTACATCTTTAATTCTGGAGAGTTTGTTAAATCTGAGTGCAGCAGGTATAATTTTCTCATTAAATCAAAGGACAAGGTCATTATATGTTAAAAGGAGGAAATAACTAGTTCACACATGTTATCTTCACAAAAATATGAGCTGAGCACTTCTGTACTGACCTTTCAATATCATTCAAAATTAAACTCCACATGCACTCTGCTACTTTCTTCTGTTCTGCTATGATGCTAGAATGGATGTTAGAAAAAAATATAAATGGGGACTGTTTCTTTATAACTATTCCATTGCAGGCACTTGGCCCTGATTTTTATTTGATTTTTTATTTGTCCATATTTAACATTTTAATGTAACTCACACATGGTCTCACTGTATTGATCATAGCAACATCAGGTATTTTCTAACTGCAATAAAAACCACTGTGATCTTTTGCATGCACTACTGTCTACAGAAATACAGGCCTTGATATGCTTAAGAGTAACAAGTGGAAGGACTTGCATCATTAAATACTGTAGAAAAGACATTAATATAGATTTGTAGTCATAAAATGAATTGGTCTGTCTCGGTGGCAGGAAGCGATTTCTGCAGGGTGTAATTCCAAACACAAAAGAACACTGCTACAAAGGTGCTGTGAAGACACAGAGCAGTAACACATAAGCCCCCAGAGTACACATTTACTAGAGGAATATTAGAGTGATTTGAGAATGAAGAAATGGAATAGTAACACTCAGGGCTGCAGTGTTCACATCTGGGAATATCCTTAATTGTTTTATTGCAGCGCTTTAAATGTGTTGCCTGACAAATAGGACTCTGTAAGATGCCTCCTCATCCTGAGGCCTTAGGATGGAGGTGTTGCTGTTTGCCAGCAGGAGTGTCCTGTGTGAGCCAGTAATTTAAATTGGAAACTGCTAAGGGAGGCAGGTACTTTGTGAGGAAAGCTTTGTCTGGCTCTGCTTTCAGAACCTGGCACAGCTGGCTTGTAATAGCTCCTGTGGTCCTGGAAAGCAGCAGAACATTGATAAGTATTTGGGGTTTGGGTAGGGATAATGATGACTGTAAACTTTCTGTGCCTAAAATGGAAGCACTGAGGCCACAGAGGGTGTTGGATAAGTGGGTAATATTTTATTGAAGCCTCTTGCCTGAGACTTGCTCCGATGGTGATGAAATTAGAGATGGGTAAGAAAATGTTTCATCTTAATGTGGGTTGGCTTTGGAAACCCCAAACAAAAGGTCTTCACAGGAGGAGAACAAACTTTGCTAAGGTTGAGGGCAAAATATTAAACAGCGACAGGAATGCCGTGTTCAGATGGTTCTGCTCTGTTCCAGATTAATGTCCTGACCTTTGTATTTTATTAGTCTGGGCTATCTCCATATCTTTCTGGGTTTGACCAGAGACCTTTTCCAGCACAGTGCTGTAGTTGATCTATTCTCAGCCTTTTGTCTATTGTGGCTAAAAATAGTTGAGTTGAGCCAGTGAGGAGTTTGGCTGTTTCAAATACAGACAGAGAGGGTGACTTGCCAAAATGGAGGGAGTACAATGAAATGGTTTCAGTTTGAAGTTGAGTTCATCCCTTTGCTTTAAGATAAGAAATTCCTGAACTGAGAAGGCAGATACAACTTCCACTTTAAGAAAGGACACAAGGAAAGGTCAAAACAATTTAGAAGAGATTTGTCTCTTCAAATAAGGCAAGTAGTTATGTTGTTTTAAAAAAGGAAATGAAACCGTCATTGTGGAGGACTTATTCATGTAAAACAGATTAAAATATGCATTCATAATATGTAAATATAGAGTCAATTAATATGAAGCTTTTTTACAGTATAAGTGATTGTAACCTGCCAGTGTCCTCTGGGACGACTTTGAAACTGAAACGCTTCTTCTCTATAGTCCCAGTTAACAACAATCAATAAACAGTAAACATAAAGCAGTCTGTTGCCAAGTGAGCAGTGTCTGAATAGGACAGTTTAATTTTCAACAGATGAGCAGAATTCACTAGGAGCAGATAGGCTCAGGAGCCTGGTATGCATTCCAGGACCAATTCCAGTAGGCAACAGAAAGAGTCAAATTCAGAAAGGATTAAAGTATGTGGGTTTGGGCTGACTCCTGTCTGGTTTCCCTCAGATTTCATCACTTACACTCCTGTGAAGTCAAGATGAAGAGGGCATAAAAACTCTGAAGCATTTATTTCCCACTTCTAGTTTGATCTTTTCTTTGATCCTTGAAAGATTCTGTCAGAGCAGGACAGCTGGAATCTGTCAGGAGGCCTATTGGTGAAGGAGGTCGTGGTGTGTCAATTTAGCAAAGGTGACATCTCTCCCCTGCAAAAGATGGTTCTGCTCACAGCCTGGGAAAGAGGTGCCAGGGGAAGAGGCCAAACTCATTGCAGCTCTCACTGTTGCCACAACTCCCTGTAAGCCTGGTGCTGTCAGGAATGCTCAAGTCATAGTAAAGAGATAACATTATTTATTCTTCAAATTGTACAATGAGATGTCTGAATATTTTTCCCTTGAACAGGTGCAGTGTTACTTGATCATTAAATGGTGCCATGTGACACAGTGTTTTAAGTGATGGTGCTCTGCTCCCCTTTCTAAAATTTAGCCTTTTGGAAGTCATAGAATCATAGAATATCCTCAGTTTGGAGGCATCACAGGGATCACTGACCCAGCTCCTGTCCCTGCAGAGCCCCCAGCAATCTCCCCTGTGCATCCCTCACAGTCTCAGGGCTGTGCCCATTCCCTGGGAGCCTGGGCAGTGCCAGCACCTCTGGGGGAAGCAGAACCTTCCCCTGATCTCAGCCTGAGCTGCCCTGCCCAGCTCCAGCCATTCCCTGGGGGAAGTAGAATCTTTCCCTGATCCCCAACCTAACCCTTCTCTGCCCAGCTCCAGCTCTTCTCTCTGGTCCTGTTTCCAGTGACAAGATCCAAGGGAGCAGCAGTGTCTCCTATGAAGTCTCCTCATAGGAACACAGGTAAGAAGGTATTTGGCCATTTTTACCTGATCTGCTTGTGTACAATGTTCTGTCTATTTCTCTGATTTTCAATTGGCACATGATCCTTGGGGCATTCATCACTGTGTCGCACACATCTTTTTATGAAAATCCTTTCCTTAGGATTTTTCCTCCTGAGAAGCTGGGAGGCCTCAGGAACAAAATGCAAACATTGATTATCTGCTGCTGTGGAATGCAACAGGTGCATCTGGGATTGGTCTCATGTGGTTGTTTCTAATTAATGGCCAATCACAGTCAGCTGGCTCCGACA
>WBNQ01033005.1:8997-26769 GCA_013401375.1 Spizella passerina | reverse complement strand
ACATTCTGGGACAGCTGCCCTTGTTATCATTCTTTCCCTTTCTATTCTTAGCTTAGCCAGCCTTCTGAGATGAAACCTTTTCTTCTATTCTTTTAGTATAGTTTTAATGTAATATATATCATGAAATAATAAATCAAGTCTTCTGAAATATGGAGTCAGATCCTCATCTCTTCCCTCATCCTAAGACCCCTGCGAACACCATCACAATCACTGCATCTTTAATTGCATTAATCCAAGTTTCAAATAGATGCACATTTCTGGTGGTGCAGAGGTTGGCTCAACTAAGTACAAAACTTAATTTTAAGAGGGTTTTGCACATTTGGTATGTTCAGCTTTTGAGAGCAGTTTCTGCTGAAAGTCTGGCTACTTAAAATTCAAGCACTCTGCAACTAAGGAACTCCACAAAGAGGTAATGAACCATAAATTATTGCCGTTAGATATTTAATACTCAATCAGTATGTGCTCTCTCATGCATATCCCACTGGCATTGCATTTATTCTGACAGTGTGGTACTGGTTCAATTACTTTGCTCATTTACAATAAAAGATTAATGAAAAGAGGTATATTTTAGTTCACAGAGATTAATTGCATCCCTTACTTTCCCTACTCTAGAAATATTCAACCCATAATCCTGATAGCTTTTTCGTCAACAAGTACATGGAAAATTAATAGACTTCCTTCTGCTGGAATCCTCAGCAGGCTTGCAGATACAAACATCCAGGGAAAAGCTGACTGAAAGTTGGCTTTCTGGTATGGAGGAATTAATTTACCTCCTCTCCCTCATTCTTTCTCTTTCCTTTGCTCTTTAATCCATTGTGATGACACTTTGAATTAGCCAGAAGAAAAACAGGTTTGTGCAGTAAGTGTTGAAACCAGCATGTCCTTTGTCTTATGTCACCCAAGTAGAACTTGTGGTGTCTTTCACTGCTGATGTGTGCCCAAAGACCATTGTGAGGGGGGATGGATGTTCCAAGAGCTTACTAGGATGGTAATGCCTTATCAAATTTAACAGCCTTTAAATTTGCAGAGTACCTGCCAAGGTTACTAGTGAAACGGATTTTTAATTTTGCTATGAATGTAGTTGGTATTTGTTTAAAAAAAAGGTGTGCTGTTGACATCTAGGAAGAGAAAAATATTTTGCTATATGTTAGAGGACTTCTCTTTACATTAAGAAGAAAGAGAATCTAAGAAAAGGCAATAACTGCAATATCACAAGAAAGCACACCAGTTGCTATCCTTTCTAACAATACAAATTGAGATTTGCATGCAAGCTGCAAAACCTTAAGGTGGATCTTTAGCACTAAAATTATAGCAGGGAAATTTAAAATTTTAGAAGGGATTGCTTTGAGTTCAGCTTAGATAAACATCCAGAAATTCAGAACTTATCACAAAATTTTAAACCCACTAACCTTACAAAATTAAAAGGGAAATCTGATTAAAAGAATCATTCTTGCAATGTTATGGATCTGTCCATTACTGGAAACTATCAGTGGGGGAAAAGGGATAAAATATTTAAATATTTTAAACATTAGACCCTGGTATAAAAATAGATGTACACTTTGAATATGTATCTAGCACATGCACATATTTGTCTCTCCATGGTCATATAGAAAAGGCTCTTGGAACTACTTTTGAAAATGCTTCCTGGAAATTCTTCTCTAAAGCTACAGTAAAATACGTAAGAGCCAGCTAAAAATCTACATCCAGCTCAACCTCAAAATGCAGTTTTATGCATTATGATCCTTTTTAATCTGCACTATTTTCCATCTTATTAAAGCTCAGCATTAATTCATAGTGAGCCCCCCAGACTTAGGGAGTAGAACAGAAGCTGAACTGGTTTTTGGTGGGGTAGCACAACTTCTGGGGCAGTTTGGGCTGAGGGGAATGGAGAAGCACAACTTCAGGGAGTCCACATCCTCTGTGGTCACTGCACAGCCAGATTTGCCTCTTCCAAGGGCTGAACAAAGACATGGATAAAATATTTGGCTTTGGATTGTTCCTATCTTGCTAATGAGGACTCAGAGGCCTGTGGAATCCATCTGGAGTGGGGCCTGTGCCTCCCTCTTCAACCTTGTCTCACTAGCGCTGGGCAGGATCAGAAATTCAGAGTCCTGAGCTGGAAAAAGAGAGTTAAACCACACAGGTGTGCAAGTTCTGAAAAACTGAGTGGAGACAATATTGCTTAATGCACTGTGCTCTCATTTTATGATGCTGTTGTTCATTTTCCTCCTATTGCTAGGCATGGGGATCTTTCTGGAAATGGCTTCACTGGGGGATAAATGTGCTTTGCCTGCTCTCCAGGACAGGCTGGGTTTATTTCTTTGTTTTAATAACAGCTGAATAGTTTGCTAGTAGCTACATCTGATTTAGAAAACTGCAGCAAAACACTGCTGCTGTATATAATTCTTCCTGTGCGAAAACTGTTTTAAATCTGAATAATTTAGCTTATTTCATGTCTGTCTGTGCACACTTTTTCTTTGAATGTTGGATGATTCTATATTTAATTTCTGATCTTTCTACTAGCAGATTTTTTAATTTAATAATACAATAATATGCTTTAGAGCTGCCTGTAATTACTTGGAAGATATGACTTCTCTTTGTGTAAGTTATATGTCTGTAATTAAAAGAAGATCTGGCACATATATCTCCAGTTAATAATACTCATGATAATAGAAAACTTGTGTCGATTTTAATAGGAAACAACTTTTTAATTTGCTTTTATTGAATCCTGTGTAAATTGACACAAAACTATTTCCCTCCCATTGCACAGTATTTCTTAAGGAGAAAATTTGATCAAAAAGACAGTTTTAAGTTCTGCATAGTCCTACTTTAAGCACCTTTGCAGAATGTCCCAGGGAGCTGTGCCCAGCCATTGGGTGTCTCTGCAGGAAGATAATGCAGCATCTGAAATCAGAAGCTGGTTGAGTGTTCCTGCTCAAGTGAAAACTTGTAATGCTGAAGAATCACTTGTTGCTTAACCTTGTAGACACCAGAGTTGCCCACACAGCTCAAATTTTGACCTTCAACCTTTTGCACAGAGGTGGAATTTCAGATGTTTGTTATCAGTGTGTCCCTCTCCACAGCCTGAGCAATGAGCCAGGAGCCTGAGTGAGAGCTGGTGGATTTAAATCCCCTGTGGCACAGAACAGGCCTGAGATAAGGACAGAGTTCTGAGTCCAGTGTGACAGCAGAAACTGCAAGAGGGAAAGCAGATTGTAGAGGCTTTTCTACAGCATCACTCATTTTCCTGACAAATATCATAAAATCAGAGAATAGCCTGCCTTGGAAGGGACTGTATAAATCAACTTGCAATCCCCTGCCATGGCAGGGACACCTTCCACTGTCCCAGGCTGTTCCCAGCCCCAATGTCCAACCTGGCCTTGGGCACTGCCAGGGATCCAGGGGCAGCCCCAGCTGCTCTGGGCACCTGTGCCAGGGCTGTGCAGTGCTCCCATTTCAAAGAGGTGCAAATCCAAACCCTAAACTCCACCCCTGCAATATCCAATAAAAGCCCCATGACCCTGCCTTTACCCAGTCTTTTGTCTTCATCCCTGTTCTCATCCTCAGAAGTAATAAGTGGATTCTTGAGCTTTATAAAATGAAGACTCATTTTGTTCCCATGCCCAGCACCAGCAGCTGCACTCTGCCTGGACATGATGGACTCTGTGGCAATGTGACACAACACAGGGCCTGCCCACCCTGCCAGGGAACAATTCCTCATTGCCAAGATCCCACCCAGCCCTGCCCTCTGGCACTGGGAGCCATTCCCTGGCTCCTGTCCCTCCAGCCCTTGGCAATTGTCCCAGCACTCGGCCCTGTCTGACCTCAGCAGATTCCCAGGGAATTCCCACTTCTGCAGCTTGGCCAGGTCCCTCAGGAGTGTCCCCATCCACCCAGCTCTGTGTCACCTGCAAATCTGCTGAGGGTGCCCTTGATCCCCTCATCTTTTCCCGCCTTCGAGCCTGCAGGACGATGTGAGGAGAATATTTTGATGGAAATCCTTTTTGTGGCTCGTGCACCATCAGCCAGTGAGGAGTTCCCCACAGCAGTGTCTTCCAGTGAAACTCCAGCTCCTTTGGCTGTAGTTGCCCTTTCCATGCTGGCGGAGAGTGGGATGACTGCACCTTGGATAAGTCACACAGAATCGCAGAATCATGAGGTTGGAAGAGACCTCTAAGATCATTGAGCCCAACCTATGCCCCAATGCTTCAACTGGACTACAGCACCAAGTGCCTTGTCCAGGTTTTTTTTAAACACATCCAGAGATGGTGTTTCTACCACCTTCCTGGGGAGAGCATCCCAGTACTTTTTATTCTTTTGGTGAAAAATTTCTTCCTAATATCCAACCTGTATCTTCCCTGACGTAGCTTGAGACTGTGTCCTCTGCACTTCTGTTCTGCTGCCCCAGTCTGATCCCCAGCTGATTGTTAATATTCCACAGGAATATTTAATATCTCTGTGCCTCTGTTTCATACCAGAGAAGGACCTGGTGGTCTCTAATTTGAAAATGTAATTATTCTTCGAGTGGTGCTCTTGCAGAGACACCCCTTAAACTAAATTTCACAATTTATCAAGTCTTACCCACTTGTACAGTTGCACCCCAAGTCCTGAATCAATTAATTCAGTGTGGTATTAAAAGATAAGAGCAAAGGATATTTGAGGGAGACAAGACACATTTTTTTAATTGGGTTTGGTGATCTTGTCTCACTTTCTCTCTACTCTGTCTTTTGCCTTCTATCAGAGACCACATCTTTAATTGTAATATTTTAAATCTCCTTGAAATTCTTCCAAAACTGCTGCAAAACTATGTATTTTTCTTCATCATAAATCTTAACTAAGTCTTTATCTAAAATTTTGGACAGATAATTTTCCACAGTCCTCATTGAATAAATCAAAGCACCTGTTTCTTTAGCATTTGATTTTCTTTCTGTTGCAATCAGGGATGGACCAACCAAGGGAGAATAGAAGAGCATCGATCTCTTTTCTTCCACTTGGCTGAGTAAGATCTCTGGTGATGTTTGTTTCTGGGACATAATTCAAAAGTTCAGGAAAATCAAAAGTCTTCCCATTTGCTTCAGAAAGCTTTGAATATTGCTTATAAAAGATAATTACACATTTATTTTTTGTGCATGTATATAAATATTACAGCCAGGATAATATCTGTATAGAGCCACCTTGCTTAATTAAAAATTGGCTTATACAGATATTGATTCTTTAGCTCAGCAAAAGCAAAAACAATGCCAAGAGTGGAATAATGACAGGTCTTGGGGGGGAATATTCTAGCAGAGCACGTTATAGCAAGCAAGTAAAAAGAAATGTGGAATAAGAAACAGGGCCTGATGTTCTGAGTTCTTTTAATGAACTAGAATGCTGACTCAGATTGTACAGAATCTTAATTATTTTTTAGAGGGGGAGGAAGATCAGCTTAGTACTACAAAGTGTAATCATATGTGGCTCTGCTCTACCTTTAAGAAAGTAAGACAAGATAAATTTTAGTCATTTGACTTAAAATTAAATTCTGTTGAAACTTAATGTCTTACCTTTATTAGTGCAATATTTTAAGTCAGAGCCACTCTCTAAATGACTTTGTGAGGCAGAATAAGCAGAAATCAATCACTGAATTAATAGTTGTGTATAAGAATGGTTCTTGGTGTCTTCTCAGAACTGTTCTCCTTCAGCAATGTCTTTTTTTTCCACTGGAGTCAATAGGGAAGGACTTGCTTGTATGCATCTGCATCAGACGTATTTTAACATTTTCCTAAATCTTTCAGATCCTCGTCCTGGTCCCCCCATACCCTGACACTGCCCAGCTCTGCGACAATAAATGAGCTAGGTAAGGTTATAGAAGGGTTTTATGACGGAAGCTGTCGGATCCTCAAGAAATTCTGTCCAGAGAGGGAAGAGCAGGCACAGTCTGAGCTGCAAAGCTTAAAATTACTTATCATTATAAATCATACAGGAGTGAGGAAAAGGTCTAGAAGCTTAAAAGGTAATGTAGGTCAAGCTTAGGTATCTTGTTCCAAAATCAGGCTGCAGTGATTCCATGACCAGCTTTTCCATGGATGAGATCCTGAAGTTCTCAAAATTGGTCTTATTTGGATTTTATCCAATTTCTTAACTTTTTACTATTGTTTTTTATCCTCCAAAAGTAATAACTAAGGATGATAAAATTGATTACCATTGGAGAAATTCACAGATGCTTCATTAAATGGATTCTCTTTTACACACAAACAATGCTTCTGAATCTCCGTATCTTCAGAGATTTTCTTGTGTTCTGTTTCAACTCCTTGTGAGAAAAACACGCCTGAATCTTCTCTATAAAAATGTTTCTGGAAAAGCAGCATACACTGGCTTTTCCACTACCTGTTGTGTATTGCTTTTTATTACCAAAACTGTTGGAAACCATGAGTTTAAAAAGCTTACATGAGACAAAATCCCAAAAATATCCCCAAAACAAACAAAAAACCCCCTGAATTTTTGTTAGATAATGTTTATCAACTGAAGAGTAGACACGGTTACCAAAATACCAAGCAAGTTGTTATTGGTCACTATCTTAACAAAAATCTAATCAGGTGAGAAAGATTATCAGGAATCAATAGCTTTTGCTTTTTATCACAAATTGTTTAGTATTCAATTCTATTTGATTATGTGAACAAAGCTTAACATATTTTATTAGCTGAACCTTCTGGAAAGAAAGCCAAACCCAACAATACCGTTTGGATAACTTGTTCTACATAGCAGCAATTCTTTGTGGATAAATTTAATTATATCTAAAGAGCTGTCATTAACTAAGTGATGATTTCAAGGAAAAGTACATAGCCATCCTCACCAGGGGGAGTTATATCTGTTTGTTTTTCTTGCAGCAATAAGAAAAACCAAAATATATTAAATTAAGCTCTAAAAGCAGTTCTTTGTGGCATGCTTTACCCTGCTATTGCTCTTAAGCTCTGGCATGTCAGAGAGCCCAAACACTGACTCAAATGCTCACTTGGGAACATTTTCCTCATGAAGGTAACATGGATGTGATCAGCAGTTCAGCTGGACCCCCTAGTTTGTTGTTCAAATAAAGAAAAGGACAAAGCAGTGTGTGTTTGAGGGGGACCCTTTTATAAAAGGTGTATTTTGTGTGTTCCACTGCAGCTAAGGCCAGCGTTGGTGCTACAAATCTGACTTGAATGGAACTTAGTTTGAAAGTAATAAGGACTAAACAAAACAATAAACCCAGGGCATTTGATAAAAGTGCTGGTCCTGTTGGGTGAACAGGAGAAAAGCAAAGCTCTTCACACCCCTTTTTTTGTTTAGTCTTTGTCAGAATATTATTTTACTCAATATCTGTTAAATGGCCATTAAATAGCCATCAGGTTTTGCACTTAGCTGCTCAGGTGTCCTACTCAGTCTCTGTCCCCACTGACTCTCTTCATGATCTTCTCAGCACCCAAGTATGGAAGACAATGCTTTAGAAGGCTTTTTATGTCTTCCTCTAAAGGAGTTCTGCACTGTAATTTATAGTCATTAGGATTACACTTAGAGGGTAAAACCCCCAAAGTTCCTGAAGTAACACATTAATTTGTTTTGTGGCTCTGAGGAGGAGTTAACTGCCAAAGACTAACTTGTTCTGCTTTGAAGGACAAGAATAAAAGCAGCCAGGAGTTGTAGAGTGTAGGGGGATAGAATATAAGAAAATAAAGGTAGTATAGAAAGTAATCTTACCCCTAAGGAGTTGCAGCTGGGCCAATTATTAAAGATGAGGAGCAGGCCTGACTTTAACAGGCCCCAGCTGTAAGCAATGAGAAGAAGAGTGCTATAAAAGGGTGGGGTGGCGGTGAGAAGGGAACTGGAGTCAGTTGGCTGCTTTGTGAAGAAGGAAGAGTCAGAGCTCTGAGGTAATGCCCATGAGAAACACTGAGGAGGTATGAAACTCTCGCAATAAGGAAACAGCAATATGGAACCTTTGCAATGTAATGACAACAGTACAGGCTTTCCCCAAAAAAAAAAAAAAAAAGAAAAGAAATAAAAGGGCTGGCGAGTACACAAGAGAGTGAGGGGTCTGGAGAGAGGAGAGTCAGGTCATTGTAAATGGGGGATGTGCTTCTGGGCAGAGTGGTCAGAGTCACACCTGGAGAGAGGCAAAACAATTCTATGAAAGCTAATGACACTATTGACAGTTACTAAATGTATTTCAGCATAGGACTTGATGTGAATATAGCTGAAATGACCAGCTGGTGCATTTATAATCCCTGAACCTTTTGGGTTTATCCTCTTCCAAACTCTAGTGATTTCCCTTCTCTGAATTGTTTTTTCTTTGCAATCTCTATCTCACTCTGGGGTTCTCTATTCAAAGCATAAAATGAAAGAGTGGAAAAAAGGAAACTGAACCATTTCACAAGAAATTTATTGCAGATAGCAATTTAGTAGACTCATTATCCCAGTGTGAGGAAAATATAGTAGAATCCTAAGAAAACCAACACAATAGAAATGCAGTGAATATACCCAGGGATTGAATAGACAATTTCATAATTTCTCAGTTCAGGTTAATAAAGATCGTAATTCATTTTGCTCTAACAGAATGTATTAAGTAAATGTTAAGTGCTAATTAGTATCCTGCTATTGAAAAAGCAAGAAATATATCACAAGAGATAAGTTCAAACTGGTAGAAATTGTTAAGTTTCTGGGTAATTGGGAATGGTATAATGAAGGTCTTGGCAGAAGCTTCAGTTGCAAAAAGGTTAAAAATGCTTGGAAGAATTTTTCAAGCAAGTCTAGCTACAAATTATATCCAGTGCTGAGAGAAAGATGGAGAAAGGATGGTTTTACATTTTCAATATATATTTTAAGAATGCAGCAAACAGACATGAAAGGCAGTTTCATCATTGCCAGTGCTATTAACACATCTTTCTTGATTGCAGCAGTTTAATGTATGCTGTTTCCTGATGGGTCCCTCCCTATATCCCCACTAAACCCTTGTTTTGAAATGCAAAGACACTCTTGTAAGTGGAGTCAGCAGAGCTGGGCAAAACCAGTGAAAAGAGAGTCATTTTGTTGGACATATTCTGAGGCTATGAAATCAATAACACTTCAGACAGTGCATTCAGATATATGCTTATCTCTGTGGTATATCTCAGGTTTTGGCTCAATGGGAGGGATTTCTGCCATGCATGTGCAGGTCCTGCAGGAAACTCTGGTGTCCTGAAGTGGATTGTTTGTCAGGCAGCTTTGACAGCCTAAACTGTGCTCTCCCCCCACTGCAGAAGCAGTAACTCTGATTTAGCAGGTGAAGGGGGGATCAGTAGTGCATCAATTTATTCTTAAAGGACACATTTCACAGAATCATAGAATGGTTTGGTTTGAAAGGGATCTTAAAATAAGCTCATTTCCACCCCTGCCATGGCAGGGGCACCTCCCACTGTCCCAGGCTGCTCCAGCCCCAGTGTCCAGCCTGGCCTTGGGCACTGCCAGGGATCCAGGGGCAGCCCCAGCTGCTCTGGGCACCCTGTGCCAGGGCCTGCCCACCCTGCCAGGGAACAATTCCTCATTCCCAATGTCCCACCCAGCCCTGCCCTCTGGCACTGGCAGCCATTCCCTGGCTCCTGTCCCTCCAGCCCTTGGCAATTGTCTCTCTCCATCTTTCCTGCAGCTCCTTCAGGCCCTGCAAGGCCACCCTGAGCTCAGCCAAAGCTTCTCCTGTGCAGGTGAACAATGGCAGCTGTGCCAGCCTTTCCTGCCAGCAGAGCTGCTCCATCTCTCTGATCACCATTTCAAGTTGCTATCCATGCTATAGCAATTATGAACTGGTATGTACTTTTAAATTTACCTTTTACTTTGGAGTTTCTATTCAGCAAAGTAAAATATCTTCATTTCTAGTTCTCCAGCTTCTCTGCCAATGTTCCATGTTCATGTGATCAGTGCCCTAAACCCTTTCCTGTCACTTATTCTGACTTATAGCCCAAAAACTTGGGGGTTTGATGCTTCCTGAGGGGTACCACCTGCAAATCTAATTTCAGGCTTCTGTTGAACAAGGGACTGTTCCTGCTCCTGTTCCTTCAAGGATTTCACTTTAGTGCTTGACAGGCTACATCCATGCAATTGTTTGCTTAAACTCTAGGTTTCAGTGACCTTTTTCAGCCTGTAGATGGTCTGGAGAGTATTGAAGAGATAATTTAGTGACAAAGAAAGCAAACTGCAGGAGTGCAATCGGATGCCTCATGAAACTGACAAAGTAGACAAAAAGTGGATGCTCTTACTCAGCTCATTATTAAAAAAAAAAGATTACCTTAATCCTTCTTCTGTCTAGAAGAAAAATATGTTCTTATAGTTAGTTATGTTAACTACTTGCTAGAGTCACTTTGTACCATCCGAAGACCTTGTAAACCTTTTCAAACTGAGCTATTGAAATGCACTTTTAGATAGACTTCCTGTAATGGATTTGTGTTTGTACTGCTGATGCATTCAAGGGAAGTTATTGAGTCCTTCGCTGCCCCTTTACCCATTCACTCAAATGGTGCCACAGAAAGGGTTTTCCAGGGCTAATGCTGTATTTTCTGTGAATAATTTTTTATAAACTCATTAAAAATTACTTTTTATGTAAAGAGTGCTCCTCTTTGGAGATGAGATTTTTAAAGAGTCTTCTGCTTGAGAACAGCAGAGAGAAAAATAAAGACCATTTAACAATGCACCAGATTTGGCTCTTTTCTGTAAAATAAAGCATTTCTGCAATGAGGAAAACTTGTACCAAATCAGGCACTTCAGCATGTTGAGATGGGGTTCTGTATGTGACACAAATGTGGGGAAACTTACTGTTGTTGCTGTGCTTCTGCAGAATTAAGGATCTCATTTTAATTGAGTTTCTATGTAATGATGACTTCAACAGTAATTTACTAACTTTAATTAAAATACTTTCCAGCTAATCTTCGGACATTATCCCTTTAATTATAAAAGGCATCTGTTATATTAATAGCCTTGGAGACTGCCTTATTTGCTTTAAAATGTAGGTGCATGTACAATTAAACTTTTGCCATGTTTCACTGTGTTCTGGGCAGGATCAGTGACCATTATGCATTACAAGGTTTACAGAGCTGTGATAATGAAGCAAATTTGTGCTGAAAACCTGTACTTCAAGGGAGTATTAAAGCTCATTAATTTCATTAGCTGAATGTATCTTTTTCAACATAATTTTAAAGAAATCTTGCAACCCATGTGAGAATACTCTGGCACTGCAGAATGGACCAATTTGTTTAATAGCTCTGACTTCATGGCAAATAAACATTTTCACATGATTAGTCTAATAGTGTGCTAAGACAGGATTTTCTTTCAAAGTTTGGCATTTTCTCTTTTGCATATTTCTTAACTGCATTCAGCAGTGACATGTTATATTCCACATCATTAGGAACCAGTAGAATCTCAAGAAATGATATTGCTTGGCACGGAACAAATGAAGCTCAGAGTTGCACAGAGCAGGCTGGAGCAAAGCTGTAATCTAGGATGGGAGGACAAATCAAACTGATGGCTGAGGAGCCTGGAGTTGGCTGCTTTCAGCTCAGCTCTTGTGCTGCTCCTGCAGCTCTTTCAAGCTTCAGTTGTTGCATTTACCATGGATATGAATTGGAAAGCTCCAGTCTTGTGGAACTGCTGTTCTAGTCCAACATCTTTCTTCTTAGCTCTTGTGTTTCCTGAAGTAGGAGAAGACCACAGCTCTTTACTCCTTTTTCTGTGTTTTTTTTTTCCCTAGTAGCTGAGAAGGATACACAGCATGGAGGAAAGAAAGCAAAGCTGTTTCTTTTGCAGAGAGTGTTGGTTGAAGAGAGCTTGAAGGTGCACAGTCATAGGATAAGGGACATTGAGGATGTTGGAGGAGTTTGTGATCAGGGAGAGGAATTTCAGGGGTGAAGTGGACTGAGAAAGGACGGCCTGAGGTGTCTCTGCTTCTGTTCAGTGTGAGGTGATGCGAACACGACCCAGAGTCCTTGGAGGGAGAAGGATCCTCCCTTCCCCTGTTGGGGTGGGCACAGAACAGGGTCACTCATACCTCTTTGGGTCAGCTCCAAGTACCTTCCTGAGCATTGTTTTGGGAGAGCACCTGCTAGGCACCCACTCAAAAGACAAATTTCCCTTTTTGTAATGAGCTCATTTCACACTGGTACAATGGAAATCCTAGAATGCCAACTTAGAAGGGACTTAATGGATCATCTGGTCCAACCTTTCCTGGCAAAAGTTGCTTTGTGTTTTTGAGGGTGCTGTCTTCTGTGCTGTGGGGGTGGCTCTGTCCAGCTGCCACACTGGGGGATATCAGAGCTGACTTCTCTTGAAGGTTCCAGATTTAGGTGGGTGTCTGTTAGGCTTTGGTTTATCTTCTCAAAGGTTTTGTGTCATCAATGAAAGATGGTTCTCTAAAGGATGAGGTTGTGGCATCAGCTCTGGAAGGAGCAGCAGCCCAGGCTCCAACACTGGCTTCAGCATCCCACTGAAGGTGCTGGCATTGTCAGGAAGTTGAGCAAAATATACCAGAATTTACACCGGAGTCAGTCTCCCAGAGATTGTACAGCCTCAGCCACTTAAGCAGTTCTGCTGCTTTACTGTTATCCCAAGAAATACTTGTTTTACTAAAATAACCTTCTATTGGTGATATTAAGTGCTGCAATTAAGGACTGAAAGTGTCTAAATATCCTTTCTTTGACAATGCACTATTACATAAATATTTTCCCTTCTTTTTCTCTTTAATGCAAGTGAGATCTAAGTGTTTGGTGCTCTAAATTTAAAAAATCTCTATAACCCAGCTGTGTAGCTGAAAGTACTTATTAGAAATTGTTGCCTTCATATCTTTCACATCTTAATTGTTTATTTACATTAAGAACTAAAACCAAAGAAACCTCTCCTGTTAAAGTCATGACAGATTAGTCTGAAAGAGATGAATCTTGCAGTGATAATATAGTCCAAATAAGAAGTGCTTTGCTGTGAGCTGAAGAACTCTATCTACTCAGTTACTAAAAATGTACTCCCCACAAATAAACACAACTCTTTACTTTTAGACAAATCCCATATTTGTTTCTGTATTTGAGGAAGTAATTTAAATAACAACTTGATCATTATAATGATGATAATTCATCCTAAGATTGGTTTAGCTAATATTAACTCTAAGCCTACTTCTGTAGCTGTTGTTCATCTGGAGTAAGACCCTTCTGTACTGAATTCTGTCTGAATTCTGGTTCAGTTTCTGACATATCATTCTCCATGCTGGCTCTGAGGTTTGGTACTTTGAGTTCCCAGAGATGTCTCTTTCTTTTCCGCATAGTCGCTATTCTTTCTCAGTAGGCAGAAGATACAAAAAGTTCAGGAGAGCTTAAAAGTTTCAACTGTTTCTAAAACAGGGTAAAAATTTGTTTTTCAATTATGAAAAATAAGTTTAAACATGATCCCATATTTAATCCTATCAAATAATGGCAGTATATTTTCTCATAAAAATTATAGAACTGTTATTGCTTTTATCCTAAGAGAACAACTGAAGGTGTGAAGATAGGGAAACCGCAGCCCATATTATTTTCCTTAGTGTTGATTATTTCCAGGCTCTCTGCATTCATTCCACACATAGCAGAGGGCCAGTTACAGAAAGGACAAACATTTTGACACAAGGTGTAAGGAGCAGCCAAAGCTGAGATGTGTGAGGAAAGCCTTCATCCTGAACTACACTGGCAACTCCTGGTGCTCACCCACAAAACTATTCTGAGATTTTGCTTCTTTCCTTAATGGGTATCTTGTGACCCAAGGGATTTGTGTAAATCTTGTATCCTGGCTGAGAAGGGTTTGCATTCCAACACTTCTTCCCTGAACTGCATTGTTTACCTGTTTTTGTTGGAGTGTAGGTGTGGTTGAGTTTTTTCCCTTCTTTTCCAGATTTGTCTGCTGTAAGCTACAACACAGCATTTCCCCTGATTTACACAGCCAGGAGAAACCCTCAACCAGAAAGCAATTGTTGTTAATTAGTATCACACTGCCTTAAAGAAGAGTTGTTGAGTCTTTTAATTTTGCATAGTTGATTTTATTTTAATGTCCCTGCAGACTGCTTTCTCCATGAAGTTTAATGATGTTAATGATAGTAAAGTCATTTGCAATTACTGTGATACAACTTTGGTTAAGACAAGCTAAAAGGAGAATTGAACTAGAAACTGGTGATCCTCTCCTTATTCAGTAGTTGCTTTTATTAACTAATTTAGTTGCAGGGTATTTATGAATGACTTGGGGTAGTAAGTTTGGCTGTTTACCTAAAATTAATCAATCATCTGAACTTTCTGACACAGACAATATTTCACAGTGGTAAACTGTGGGCCAGGCTCTCTGCTTCACTTAACTTGATTTGACCTCACTAGAGTCCATTAGTTCTGCTGCTTCAAAGTGACTTCAAGTCCCATTATCTTCCATGGAAATATTCATCCACATCCTGATCTGTTTTGAATAGAAACCCACTTGGCAGAAGAAAGATCATGTGCCACCCTCTCCCTCATGTTTTCTTAATTTTTTTTTTAAGATCATAACACTGCTTCTATTGCAGTATTTCAAAATTTTTGTTATGAATATTCGATACTTTGAAGGGGGGTAAAGGTGAAAATACAAGGCAGCATATGTTATATTTGCATTTTTTTAATATTCAGACTTTTTCTGGCTACAAAATGAAATGACAGGGTTTCAGCACACTGTGGATATTTGTAGCAGTAATGTTGTCTCCACTTACAGTGATAGAAAACCAGAGAGAAACAGCTCTCTGGAGTTGTTGGAAACAAAAATAGAAGGTTTTTTTCAGTCTAACTGCAAGGTCTTGCTGATGTCCTTACCCATGATTATACAGTTTCTTCTACAATGCTGATATTAAACTTAGAGTTGTGTGGTATCTCACTAACTTCTAATTGCTGTATCTTTAATGGAGTGTTACTTATTAGGTCTTGCTCTTGATCTTTTCAAAATTATCTGTTTAAACCATCTCAAATGCAGTTCTTTTCAAGACTGAAATAGAAGAGGACATTTATCCTATTAATGCTTAACTCTTGCACACTAGCTCCAGTTGGTGACACGGCTGATGAAACATCATGCATTATCTAGAGGGAATGACTCCTCACTCTCTCTGAATGTCTTGTTCTCCCTGTCACCACCTCCAACTTGCTGATACTCAGCATTGTGAGGCTGCTTTTTTCCTGCCTTTTTTAATTTAAGCCATAGTCTAACCTGAGGTAACAGATAAAGCAGTGTTATTTGTGTAAAAGGGCTCATGCCCTTAGGAATTAAGAAATTCTGACTGTTTCTAGTATTTAACTGTGTTCTGTGATAGTCATCCTGCCTTTAGGATTTTTAGAGGTTTTGGTTTTGTAAAAATCAATTATGTAGTAGATATTTTTATATCGGACTTAGCTGAAAAATCATTCATTGCTTCAAAAATCATAGAATCATGAAATCATAGGGGGATTTGGGTTGGAAGGATCCTTAAAATAATCAAGCTTCATTCCCCTGCCTTAGGCAGGAACACCTTCCACTATCCCAGGCTGCTCCAAACCCCATCCAACCTGGCCTTGGACGTTTTTCAAGTATGGAGCAACCACAGAGCACTTCCTGTGAATTAGGTGTGATCTGGTCTGGAGCAAAGGGTTCATAAAAAGGCCCATCATCCAACAGCTGTCCAAATAAAGTATGGAATTTATATTTACTTCTTTTTCAGCCTGCATTTATCTTCAAATATTTCTGGTTCTTGCATCCTTTGCAAGGTTAAAGGCACTGCCTCATGTCTCTTTAAAAAACAAAAATGGGACATTTGCTTTTGACTTCCAGTGTTATAAAGTTTTGAACAAACTGCATTGATATCTTCCTAATTTAGAAATATTTTGTACCACATTTTTTAATTACTCTGGCTTTTGATAAGTAATCCTGCAGTGGCTTTTAATACAAAAAAACCCCAGCTTTTCTTTTGTCACTTTGATAATCCACAACCCTCAGATGGGATCAGCTGGATAACACAGCACTGCTGTGTTCTGCTGCAGGTATATGTGGGATGGAGGCCTAAAGCAGAAAAAAGAAAAAACAAATGCTGGATACTCAAGGAACAGTTCATGGCATGGGAAGTGAGAAGGGGACACAGGACACTTAAAATTAGGTGGGCTTTTAGGAGAAATAAACTCAGAAGCTGAAGGCCCTTGATTAATAACAAGCAGTGTGAAGAGATTTCAAGATTATTCCAAGACAAATATCTCTTGAATATTCTGTGACAATTCTGTATGGTGCTTTTTCTTTGAATTAGCTTCCTGGTCCAACCACTTTTTCCTTCCAAAGGTCCAGCAAGGCATCTGAAATCATTTGCACTCAACTATTCTGAGTTGTATAAATATTTGATGACATGAACTCCTGTGGGCGCTGCAATAATTATACAAATTGTAATGCTAATCCGTGGTATCAATAATGCCTTTGGAGAAAATAGCATTATATACTTCAGTCCCAGAGAATAATAACAATATTAACGCAGCACTGACACTTGGCAGCACTGCCTCTCCAGCCTGTGTTCACTTGGCAATTGGAATTGCAAAGAAGCAGGGAAAGCAGACATTTCTGGCTGCAGTTCTGCTTCCAGAGTGGCAGAAAGAATTTGGCATTTAATGATATGCAAAGTGTTGTTCCTGTTTTATTGTACTATACTATACATGCCTTGGAGCATGACTTAGAGTAATTTAACAACTGGAATAACAGGCATTTGGGAAGAAACTAATTTCATAGGAGGGCAGATCACAGACACTAGGCTTGTTCATTAAAATGTTGCCTTGTCATGCTTTGTGACGTTGCACCTCAAGCTAGTGAGAGGATGTGGGGGGCAGCATCCCTCACTTCAGACTGGATGATCCATGTGAGAAAACGCCATCATTAGTGGATGCAAACATGGTCCTTAACATTTACAGACCCACATCAAAGATCAAAAGGTTGCATTTTTTCTTAATTTTTCTCTGGCTGTCAGTTTGGACTCCTGCACAGGCTTCCCTGTGGCTGCCCCATCCCTGGGAGTGCCTGAGGCCAGGCTGGATGGGCTCTGAACGACCTGAGCTAGTGGAAAGTGTCCCTGCACATGGCAGGGGCTGGAATGGGGTGGCCTTTAAGGAGGTTCCTTCCAACCCAAACCCTTCTGTGAGATCTCCACAGGGCTGCTATGAAGAGCACAGCCAGGGAAGAGCTGATGCTTTTCTTCTGGGCACTGTAGGAGTGTTGAGGGGAAGCACAGTTGGGATGGACAGAGACGAGAGATCTCTGCAGCCAGGTCGTGGAATTTGGAGTTTATTGCAAAGGGCCTGGGTGCAGGGCCCTGCTGGGAGCTGCCAGCCACAGCTCAGAGCAGGACCGAGAGAGGATGAGAGGGTAAGAGAGTAAAAAAGGTAAGAGAGCAAGGTTCCCTTTACAATACAGTAACTCTTCTTCTGTGTTGAATATTCTGATTCTCACTAACCAATATAGTACAATATACAAATCATATAGCATTTCCATACAGCCTATAAGAATCATTACATTACTACACTGTGTTACATTTTAAACCCTAAAAACTCCTCTTTGGGCCCCTTCTGCCAAGCTGGCAGGGTCTGCTCTGACCCTTGGACCTGTCTGCAAGCAGAGGCTGTTGTTTCATCAAAAGGGGATTACCTTCAGCTGGCCTCACCATTGTTTTCCAGTTGTTCAGTAACTGAGGTATCTTAAAGCTTGCTTTCATATCAATCTCGCTTATAGTTTCCATATTCTCAAAATCTTTTGCTAGGCAATCATATT